>PVKE010016909.1:0-31402 GCA_004027555.1 Craseonycteris thonglongyai | reverse complement strand
ATTGAAGAAATAAAAACATTTATACATGATAAAAATGAAAATTAGGATGAACTAACAGACTCTTGCTGGCTGGTGGATTTGGGTTTTCTTGCTGACACCATGGAAAAATTAGATTCTTTCAATTTGGAGTTGCAGGGAAAAGACAAAAATAGAGCTGAAATGATAAGCTCTGTAAACGGGGTTGGGAATCCCTGCTATAGCATATGAGAGCTGGTGAGAAATATGCTGTCTCTATTTGGGGAGAAAGGATCAATGGGTACATGATATTTCCACTACTCCATGATGATTTTTTTAGAAGTATTTTTTTTTTATTGTTTTTGACAGAGAGAGAGAGAGATGCAGAGAGAAGGGGGAGGGCCCAGAGCAGTCTCCATAGTTGACAGCATTAGTTTTCCATATAATTTCACTCCACAGGTGGGCAAGGGGCTGCACAGGACAGGAACTGGGCCGGGAGCCTCCTGCATAGGCCCCGGCAAGAACTGAATTGGGGGCACTCCCCAGTTCAGCATATGGGTCCACACGGGCCAGGGCCAGGATTCGATCCTCGGTCCATGGGGCTGCAAAGTGAGTGCTTAACCCACTGAGCCATCCCAACTTCCCCCCATGATGATTTTTAATTGTATGGTTTTGAAAGAAAATCTCGTCCAATTGCTTGTTCTTATTTGCATATCTCATGCGTTATCTTAGCTGCTCCTTATCTGGATACAATATACAATTGTTTTCAAGTTGGATGTGTGTAAAAAAACAACAACAATGCAGGTGCCTTCCCTGAACTCAGTTTCTTATTTTATATCAGTTTCAGAGGTACAGCGTAGTGGTTAGACATTTAAATGATGTATGTAGTGATTCTTCCCAATTAGCCTGGTACCCGCCTGGCACTACCACACAGTTGTTGTAACATTATCGCTCAGTTTCTAGAAGTAGATGTGGTCCTTCCATCACTGGGCATGCCTGACATGGTGAAACCATGCTTGGGGCTGCCCTTTGCTTTACAAGCATGTACAGAGCTTTCTGAATATTAACTGTGGCTTCAAGAGGCAGTTGGGCTGCTGCTGTGGGTTGGCTGCAGAGTTGAACCGGGAGGTTGGAGGGAAATGTCAAAAGGAAGATTCAGATGTGACTAGAGTATGTGAAGTTTACCAAAGGCAACATGCCACGTGAGGAAATCGGACCCAGGTGCCAAGAGGCTCTCCAGGCAGAGAGGAATGTGAATGTGAGAAGGACGCATAGGAGTGGAGACACCTTACATTTGATACTCTGTTATAAACGTGCGCTTTGTCATTTTAAACCCAGAAATCTGCAGAGGCAGAGTGTAAGGATGAAAAGATATCACTGGACGCGTGTCCTTTGCTTGTTTTTCTTTTGCTTCTTTTCCCCTTTTTCATATCATTTTTGAGAGTCAGATATTAGGGCTTTTTAATACTTTGTATCATAGTGTGTATACACACACACACATATACATATAAGGGTTGTCCAGAAAGTATCCAGCCATGTAATGTGAAAATATAGGGGCATTTATGGCTAGATTATTTTCCAGACAGCCCTCGTATATAATGCATAGTCTTTTTGTTGTTGTTGTTTTTTGTTTTTTGTTTGTTTTTTTGTACTTTTTCTACAAGGCAGAAGACAATATAAACCACTTTAATAGTTATAAATTCAAATTCTTAATTGTTCCTCCTTGGTGGCATTTAGATATAGCTTGTGTAAAATGTCAAATACCGCCTCTGCTCAAAATTATGAAACCTTCCAGGTTTTCTTCCTTCTGGTTTGGCAGACTTTTCATTTAGGCCTGTAAGCTGTGTGGAGTCATTTTTTTGTACCTGGAGTTGTGAGGAAGAGGGTACCACTTAATGTTATCCCAGAAGCCCAGTCACAGAAGAGGACAGGCAGAGAGCCCATAGATAGTCCTGCTACGGGGCATTTCCCTCACAAGGAAATGCACATGAAAGCAACTACAGGCCATTTTACATGAATCAGATGAGCAAAACGGTGCTGGTGAGGGTATGGAAGGAACTGGAACTCTTGTACAGTGCTGGTGGGGCTGTGAAACTGCTCCATGTTCCTTGGAAAACAATCTAGCAGAATCCAGTAAGAGTTGAGGTCCTTGTGTCCTTTGACAGAGCCGTCCCATTCATTAGAAAACACCTGTCTAAAATTAAGAACTAGTGTGTGTGTGTGTGTGTGACAGTGTTTATTGTGACACTGCATGGGACAATTTAAAACAAAACTAAACCTGAAAGCAAACTAAAATTCCCTCAATAAGAGAATGATTGGAAAAATCATGATATGCTAGGTCTACACTTGGAACATTAGGAAGCTATTCCCAAGAATGAGCTATGACTACATGCTGACGTAGAGAAGCATGCACGAGCAATTGTTACATGAAACTAGAAAGTCAGAGAAAGTATATGATCTTACTTTGAAATGTGCTAGGTTTTACATGAGGATGTTGGTGGTGTTGATTCTTTTTTTTTTTTTTTTCTTGTGAAAAGATGGTGGCAGTGCTATTTATTACCTTCTTCATTCAAACATTAAAATGATCTGACACAGCAATGTAAGAGATCTAATTTGATCGCATAATCACCTATTCCATAAGAATTAGATGAGGGAAGACGAAATCTAGGCTCCATTTTGATCTACGTGTCTTGGGTATGTCATTAGTTCCTGATACCTCTTTTGGGTTGAAATAAAGAAGGAAACATCAAATGCTGCAAATGGCCCTGAAATAGGGCATTGTAGGGAAAAGATGATAATGTTTTCCCTGCACAAGTGTGACATTGGCTCTGGTTAAAGACTGAGATTTACAAGATAAAATTAGTGTGTTTCAGCCCACTAGAGAAGGACCATCGTTTCTCATTCGGGGAACATCTAGCACCTTGATACCCACACTTAGCACATGGAAAATAGCAGCTCAGCCTGGATCAGACGACTTTGCTTCACTCCCATCATAGAATGATACATCTAGAAAGAACTGAGCTGATCGCAAAGCTGATTAATTCTCCAAATTACCTGCAGATTTAACAATACCAATAGACTGCCTCCCCCCAGACATACTCCAAATGCACTAAATCAGGGTATTCAGAGACTGGGCCCAGAAATCTGTTTTTTAAATAACTATCAAGTAATTTTGACAAGTGTTTGTGAACTACCGATGAAGTTTATCAAGTAATAAGGTCAAGCTACGTGCCAACGGTGATATAGGCAGCAATGGCAGCCAGCATTTTAAAAGCCCCTACAAACCTTTTAGAGCAAAGCCCTCCTACACAGCTCACACATGTGTAAAATTCAAACACGTCTGCAAACTTTCATTGTTTTCGCTCACTAGAACACTAGAAGCCATTAATCCTTGATACGGGTTTTGGTTAAAGTAGCGTACCAGCTTTGCCATCAAATGTGTCACCCTGAGCCTCTGTTAATCTGCACCTGACCCTCTTCGTCAGTGTCCTGATATTGATTGTGTCCCAGTCTCTAGCCATGAGGCATATACGTTGCAAAAAACTCCCAAGTCATCTGGGCAACCCTGTCCTATAAAAACTGCTATAGTAAACCTAGTGTACAAATCGTAGTTGTATATGCCCTTCTTTTTTGAGTAATGGCTGGCTGAGTTATTTAAAAGACAAAAGAAACCCTATTAACACCAGACCTTCAGTATCTGAACCCCCTGAAGAACATCGCCACTTACAAAGAAAGAAGGGCCCTGTGGAAAGGGCAGCTTTTAAACACTGAGACAAAGCAAATGGCACGCGTGGTATTTCTTGTTAGCCTCGGAGGCAGTAAAGTACCAGATGTCATACAACAAAGTCTGAGGGGACTGAGGAACCTAATGGGCGTAGCTGAGTGCTCAGCTTTTAAAATCTCTCGTGCTTATAAAAACAAGCAACTTGGCACCATTAACTCCATATGTGAGATTTAAGACTTTTTTCCAGCCTGCTTTTGATTTACTTAAACATTCATAATGCTTACCTTTCGTGCTAAAAGGGAGACTATAAGCGAATACGTTGTTTGTTCAGCCCCTAAAATAGGATCTTTCACATAGTAGGTTTCCTAGTAAATATTTGGTGGCAGTATTACCTGCTCCCTCCTAATTGTGGAGATGGAAAAGGAAAGATCAACTGAAGTTGATCTCTCTTAAGTTGAGTAAGCGACAGAAAGTACACATTGCTCCCCTGGAGAATGAAGTTAGCCAGGAAATGCTCAACATGATGTAGAAAAGCCAGAGCAGAGATGTAATTGAGCACAAAACCCCTAACTCAAACATACAAGTATTGTAGGGAGCCATTTGTTAAGTTCAAGGTGCACAATGCAGAGGTACATTATAAAATGACTGAAGACCACTCCTTCCTTGAAGTTACATGTCATGGAAGTCTGACATTATCCAAACGTGGTGGAGTACACGTCACTGACCACTTCTCCTGTCTCCTTCAATGGATGCCTCCCCCACCCACTCCCACGCCCACCCCCACCGGGTATTTATTACTTTGGGCTATCTCTTTGAGCTCTGCATTCTCTGTCTGAAAGATGTGGCTTGTTTTCATGGCGGTTGCTCTTGCTTATGTTCTGATGACTTTATTTCTTCTATGTAGTTTATTGTTTGGGGTCTTATATGGAGGTCTTTGATCAATTTGAGTTAATTTTAGTATATGGTGACAGTTCACAGTTCAGATTTATTTTTTTTTTGCATGGGGTTTTCCAAATTTCCCAGCACCATCTACTGAAGACAGCTCCTGGTTGTAAGATCAGCTCTGTCCTAACCAGACAATCCCACAGAAACAACTTTCTAACAGCTTCTTTGGTTAACTTAGGCACCTTCGATGTCAGGCTTGGCACCTTCGATGTCAGGCTCGTACTTTCAACTACTTTATATGCTTTATATGGCTCTCCTTGTGCTTCATAAGTAGTAAATTCTAAAGGAAAAAAAGGGGGGTGTTAGTTTGATTTGATTGTTGCCTCTTATTCATGATTCTCAATTTAACTTACTCAAAACAATGAAAGAAAAAAAGCCAAAAGAAAATATTGGCAGCCGGGCTGTTTCTTTTGCCCCAGCCCCCAACCTAAGGTTCAAATAAGAACTGTGACTTGAATTTAACTCTTCTCTCTCTCCAAATAATCTACAACTCCTAAAACTGGGAAACCTGTATGTACCTGGGGAAAGGTATAGGATAAAGGCACGAAGGTGAGACTCTTGCCAGAGAAAGTTTTTGGACTTCTAAGCTTGAGAAAACTCCTTTAGGGGGATTTTCTGACACACACACATACCCGGTACCACAGCCAGCGCATAACTCATGGTCCTTTTCAGACCTGAATGGTTGTCCCAAGAATTGCAAATTCTGTGCTCTTGACCCTTATCTGGAAGAATATCTGGAAGAACAAACTCTGATTTTTATCTGGCTGTGTTTTCTTTATCTCTAGCTAACTTAAAAATTAAAATAAAAAACCACAATTTTTAAAACCCTTGTATGAGTTTCAAATAAGATAGATTATTTTCTTAATTATGCCAACCGGGATTGATTATGACTTAATATATTTTGCTGTGGGGAATCAGATAGTTTTAATAATGGGTTACATATTCTAAGAAAGTGGTGGACTCAAATTGAAGCAACGTAGGCTGCCTTGAGAGAGTGCAAATGTAATTCTTCTGGAAGGCAAAGGACCATAATGCATGTTACACACTCATACACACCCACCTCTTTGTGTTTTTTATTTATTATTTTTTAAAGATTTATTTTTATTGTTTTTGACAGAGAGAGACAGAGACAGAGACAGAGAGAAGGGGGAGGGCCCCGAACAGTCTCCTTAGTTGCAAATCATTGGTTTTTCCAATTAGTCTCATTACACAGCTGGGCGTGAGGCTGCACAGGGCAGGAACTGGGCCGGGGTCTCACCCTGGTGAGAACCAAACTGGGGGCACTCCCCAGTTCAGCATATGGGTCCACATGGGCCGGGGTCGGGATTCAATCCTCGGTCCCCAGGGCTGCAAAGTGAGCGCTTAACCCACTGAGCCATCCCGGCTTCCCCTTTTTGTGTTTTTTAGTGTTATGCTCAGTAGATTGAGTTCCAAAGGTGCTGAGCTCCCGAAAGCCTGCTTCTACCGGCAGTATTACAACGAGGTTGAAGCCCAGGTGTCAGCGAGGCTATATTCCTGCTGGAGGCTCCAGGGTACAGTTTCTCCCTTCTTCCGGCTTCTGGTGCCTACAGATTTGTGGCCACCCTCTTCTCTCATTCTCTCATTGCCTTCTCCCTCTTCCATGTGTGTCAGATCTCCTGCCTCTCTTACAAGGACCCTTGAGATCACATATCAGGCCCACCCAGATAAACCAGGGTAAAATCACATCTCTAGATTTTTCAATTCATCACATTTGCAATATCCTCTTCTTGCCACATATTCTAGAAATGAGGGCATGGATATCTTTGAGGTGGGGGAAGGGGTTCATTATTCCGTCCACCCATATCTAATCATGATTAACTATTAACATTTTTGTTCATATAAAATCCTACCTAATTAAACTGTTCCACTGTAAAGCAGCAATAATATTCTTAGACGATAGACCACGTAATAAACAACGGTTATTGCTTGCGAGTGGGCTGGTGGGAAAATTTCCCTGTTTGGAAGCATTTTACTCTTACAAAGAGCCTATGATTGATACGTTTGTGTGCAGGGATGAAACACTGAGGATACTGAGAGGGAAAAGGCACTTCTGGCAATATGAGAGGAAGCAAACGCCGCTCCAGTTGGGCATCTTCATTATTCTGTATTTCCTGGAGCCGGTTCCAGGACCATCCCCCTCCCATCCTCTGTGCAGCTGCTCGCCTCTCCCTCTTCTGTGCGATTTGGATGGAAAACACACTTCAGGAACTCACGTCCAAACTCGGATTTGCTTGGCATAGACATCCCTGCTGTTCCCTTTGTTGCAGGCTCTACTTCCTAATTTCCTCCTTTAAAGACCAAAGAATGACGTTTCCAGATGGAAGGGAATGAGGAGAACTGGAAGGAACAGAATATTTCTGGTTTGCCCTGTACCCTGAGATCTTCTGGTTTGGGTTTTTTCTCCCTTCAACAAGGACTGCCATGCCCTCCGTCATGGGGGCAGACTCACTTCTCTGTCCCAACCCCTCCCATTGCGGGAAGGTGCTTTTGCTACTGTCATCCATTCACTTTCGCAGCCTGTGTCCTTGGAGCAGTTGCTGTTTTCTTTCAGGTATTGCAAAAAGCTAACTGAGAATATTATCTGGAATAAAATAAAGGCCATGTCCTCCAAAGTTGTAGAGTTAATCTTTCCACTTTTTCTTTCATCTGATGCCAAGGTTCTAAGGTCACTGGCTCAAGATGCATCCAGCTCACTTGTGCTAGTAATTTCTTCCATCTCTCTCTCCTCTAACAAATCATTTCTTTACGCGTGCCTCAGAAGGGCCAGAGAGTCCACATGAAAGATAAGTAAATTAAATATTTCGAATGAGACAAGAACATTGTTTCTCTCTAAAGGACATTTCCTTATGTTAAAGGTCAAATTTGAACACCCACGACTTTTTGATAAATGTATTAAGAAATTACAGTCACTACTTTGTCAATTTGGTCATTCCAATAAAGGCCTTTGCAGTTTTGTGTAACATAGAACGTTTTTCATTGTTTTGGTGACATAGCAGCTGTTTTAACGTGTATACGTAATCAGGCATTTGATTAAATCAACTTGGTTTATCACTGGGTACATGTGCTGTGCTGTCTAATCCCAGAGGTAAACACAGCTGGTATGGACATGTGGTTGGAATATGCTGGAAGACAGAAGTGGGAAACCCGTTAAGAGCTGTCAATGACATCTTCTCTTTATTCACTTTAAACATTGCAGAGAGGGACTAATTTTCATTGACAAAGCAGCAGAGTAAGTAGATGCTTTTTAAAAGAAAGAGGGAGGTAGATGAATCATGGAAAACATAGTCAAGCTTCTCAAATGTAATGTGCCTAGAAATCACAGGGATTTTTCTGAAAGGCAAATTCTGATTTAGTGGGGCTAGGATCTAAGATTATGCTTTTTTTCTTTTTTTTAAGATTTATTCTATTGTTTGAGAGGAGAGAGAGAGAGGAGGAGGAGGAAGGGCCCAGAGCAGTCTTCACAGGTGTATGTCAATAGTTGTGACATAATTCATTCCAGACAGGTGGATATGGGGCTGCCCAGGGCAGGAACCAAACCAGGCTTCTCCTGCACGAGAGGCGAGAACCATGGCTGCTGAACCATCCTGGCAGTTACCAGTTACACCTCATTCAGTACATAGGGTTTGCATAGACTGGGGCTGCGGATCGAACCCCGGACCTCGCGACTGCAAGGTAAAGCGCTCAACCGCGAACTGTCCCAGCATCCCCAATTCTGCATTTCTAATGAGCCCCAGAGGTTAGTCCTGTAGGTTAGTGAAACCAAGAGGAGGTAATCAACTTCCTCAAGGCCACCACTTCTGTGAAATTGAGAAAAAAGACCACAACTTAGCCCTCACGTGGCTATCGTCACCATCTCCTTTTAGGTGCCAAACGGCAGGACCCTTGTTGGGGACTTAAGTTTTGATTGGGAGGAGTTGGGTGCCCTTCTGACACTGCAAGCCTACCAGGGTGCCTCCGTTTCTCTAGTTGCTTGCTTTAGTTTGTAAGTTAAAAATGTATGTATCTTTTAAATTTTCCACGTGATACTATAAACTCATTGAGACTAAGAACAGGATTCTGACAGTGCTGTGTGCGTATTAAATATTCAACAAATGTGTCTCTAATTGAATATCATGATTCCTCTGTTTCTACAAAGTATTTCCAATCAGCCCAGCGTGTGTGAGCTGCTACTTTTGCCAATAACATAACGAAGTTTAGGAAGGCACTTAAGTATTTCTAAGCATTAAATGTTGACAGGGATTGATGGCAGATTTTAGGTTAGGGCTCAGTATTAGAATACCACGAGGTACCCTAAGATCTTGGGGGGGGTTGTCATCCCCAGAACACACCTGTTTTCTCTATCCTCACCATCAGGATTTTGCTTCTATTTCAATACCTGCAACATGACTCCTCATTCAGAATGAATTCTTTCCATCATTTCCTTCTGTTTTTGTATACCCCTAAGCCTCCACCCAGACAAGAATAATCCTGTGAATCTTCAGAGTGGAGGTAAGTAACAAGATTGTGGGCAACTTGTGTATCCCAGGACCTGCCAGGATGCATCGTGTTTGTGTGTAACAAGCATAAGTATTTATAGTCAGATTCAAGCTTAGGGATATTTTGAATATTTAAATGACAGCCTTCTCATACAACAATCCTAGCCTTTTGATTTTTTATTTAATTCTTTTTTATTGTTAAATGTATTGGGGTGACATTGGTTGGTAACAATTTCATAGTTTCCAGGTGTACAACTCTATATTACATTGTCTGTATATTGCATTATGTGCTCACCACCCAGAATCAGCTCTCCCTCCATCACCTAATAGCCTTTAGATTTTAAAAATACTTTTGAGATCACAATTATTTGAATTTGGACCTGGTGTAAAATCAGCAGGATTAAAATTCATTTGTGACATTTAATAATCATCTGAATGTCAGCGTAGTCCTTGTGCTAAGAGAGAGTGATGCAGAAATAAACAGCAATTGAATGCTCTTTATTGGAAACATATACAGAAGTTAATTTAATATAGAAAACTAAAGGAGCCTTCTACTAGCCAGTACACTGTAAAATCAATCCTCTCTTAGAATTAGAAAAAAACTGAGTGAAGCCATTGGAGACTGGGAAGCACTTTAGAAATGCTCATTGTATCGAATGCCTATGATGGAAACTGCAGTTATAACTCTGTGACTTAGAAACAATAAAATGTTTCCAGCCTGCCTATACTCTGCCCCAGGCACTTACTGCCTACTTCTTGTTACTCAGAATGTGTGTGTGCCGGGTCCCACTAAGCCTTATTGCTAGAGCAGGAAAAGAAGTTTTTCCCTTTTTCAAAAAAGCGGAGCCATGCGCTGATTACGTGGAGTAAAGGACTTGTTCGGGCCACCCATACTTGTAAGAACTTGAAATGCGGCACTGACATGGTTAAATATCAACTACAGACAAGCTACTTCCCTGGGTTCCCTTCTTATTCTGGTTTTATTCACTTATCAAAACAGAATTCCAGGGAACTATTTTATCTATTAAAATGATCAATGTGGCTACTGAAAAATGAGTTGTCCCCAGAGGAGGAGCTAGTCTCTAAAATGCATTTACTTTTTGGGAGAAGGTTTTCTATGTATCCTAGCACTCCATTTCAGTGACCACAAGTGTGGGCCCTCTATAGCCTTCTAGAAGGAACTTTCATAGTCCTCATGAGGGTTTATGCTCCAATTTAACTCCTTCATGTACACAGATGTCTCAGATATGTCATGTGTTTCTTAAGCCATTATCAACATTAATGTCTGAGACATGTGCAGATTTAATTTGCTTTTAGTGCAGTTATAATGCAAATATAATCAATCAATAATTATATATATATACATATATGCACACACACACAGTGTTAAAGTATGAGCTGTAGAAATAATCCCTTTAAGATGTCCGTTTTGAATCTGTACGAAAGTGACACTGACAGTCGAATGGGGTATTCAAGTGAAAACAGTGAGACTGATATTCAACAAATTCATACGGCTGACTAAGAAACAGAAGATCAAATTCAAGTGAAGGGAGCCCTATCCGATGTGATGTTTATAAACATGCAAGGCCTATATATCAAGCAGTGATGGTTGTGATTCGGGAGATGAAGAATGGAATTGGGAAGAAGAAAATATTCCAAATATAAAGCTATTTCTCCAAATTGCTGGTATAAATGTTATAGTGTTGTGAAGACTAAAAGCAAATCCTACACCCCTTTGTGTTTTGAAACAAGTGTTCAGTGATGATTTTTTGGAAATAACCATAGAAACAAATAGATAAGCATGTCAAAAAGTAGAGGGCCAGAATTCAAAAAAGGGTGTGAGGAGTGGTTCCCAGTAACAAGTGATGAAATGAAAGAGTACCTTTTGTTATGTGTCAACGCAAGTTCAAAAATAGATATGTACTGGTCAAAAAGAGCTATATTAGAGGCACCTCTGTTTTCAAAAACTGTGCCTCAAACATTTCTTGGCTAGGTCACATTTTCTTCCCTTTGTGGGTAATGAAACCGTATATAAAGAAGACAATGCAAAAAGTGCGCAATATAGCTGGCTATTTAAATAAGTCTGAACAATTATACACTCCAGATGCTGATGTCACCCTAGAGGCGTCACTGATGAAATTCAAAGGACGGCTGGGGTACACTCGATTTATAGCTGCCAAACATGCCAGATCCGAAATCAAAGTGTACAAGTTGTATGAATCCAATACTGGCTATTACACACGCAGACGATAAGTTGAACAACAAATAGCATTTTTTTCCCACATAGAATTTCATTTGATTTGTACATCAAGAGGTTAAGCTTCGTGGGTCTTTATCTGGCATCTTGTGTTCGAGTTGACGTCCTCTGTGGCGGATCCATCGGCACTTCAAGTATATTCCACGTGTCTGTGCTTTGTGATCACGTGGGAAGCCGTGTTGATTCACGTGCTTTGCTGCTTCCAGTGCTGACAGTTCTCCCTGCCACTGCCTAACAGAACTGGCAGTCTGCCGAGGGTGTCAAGCGTGTCTGCAAGTTGGACCCGGAGCCCTCCAGACCCTGCAGGACAGAAGGCTGTGGATTCAGTTGTCCAGCTGCACTGTTTCTACCCAAGCGGTGCCAGGGGCTGGGCGAGGGGCGCTCCGTTCCCACTGCGACCCTGCTGCCTCAGCCCTGGAACGACACCGTCACCGGCGGCTGCATGGTCCCCCTGCAGGTGGAGCTGGCACTTGCTCTCATCGTAGCAAATCCAGGGGCTAGCCCACGTGGGCATGGCAGTTGTACGCTCACCAGGCCCAAGAGACTTGGAGAGGGAGAGAGAATGGATGGACCTTCCTCTTATGAGGATCTGGGATGTGTCCCAATGAAGGTCAGCTTGGACCCCAAAGGATTGCATGGCTTGTGCCTCTGTCTACCGTGCTGTCGTCCTTGGGGTAACCACGCCGTGGGGGTGTTAGGGCACCATCAGGCTGTCTTTCCCTCCACTGCCACTTCCCGCCACTGCTGGCTAGCTCCTCAGTAGACATGCTCTCCCTTCTCCTGAATTCTCTCCACGGGCTCTGTCGTCCCTCCCAGAGCAGTGGCTTTGATGTAACGTGACCCCCTACCTTTCAGACAGGTGTGCAGGTGTCTGTGTGTACACGTGCATATGCGTACACGCACTGCTGTTGGGGATGCGGTTTGGATCCCACCCCACCCCCAAACCTGGAGCCTTCTCAGGTGTGTGTCAATGAGCTGATGCAAACAGGTACAGCCATCTCTCGTTTTATTGTGCTTCACCTTATTGTGTGTCACAGATGTGGTTTTGTTTACAAATGAAAGAGAAGGCCCTCCACCAGCAAAACTTTATTGCACTGCTCACCTTATCATGGTGGTCTGGAACCAAATCCACAATATCGCCAAGGTATACCTGTGTATACAGGGAGAGATGGTGTCCAGCTTCACAAATTGGGTTGATCTGTGTGTGATCAGCAGCCCACACAGAGGCCCTGGGCCTCGATCCTCCTGGGGTTCTGAACATGAATGCTGTGACATAATGAGTTTGTTTCGAATTTTTCATAGAAACCCTAATGGATTTGATGTTTTCTGTGCTATTTTTCATAGGTAGCCTGGGTTTTCTAACAAATTAGCATCTGAATTGTGTGTCCATTAAGGGTTTATTGTTTGCAAGTAACAGAAACCAATTTGAGCTACTTTAGACCCAAATGGGTAATTTGTTGCAAGGACTCAGGCTGGGCTCTGGAGCCTTCCAGGGGTGATCAGGGGTCATTCCTCACAAGCCCTGTGCTCATCTGACCTTCACTTGCAGTCTCTTTGTGTCATAGTTGAAGTCCTAAATTCAGGGCAGAAGGAATCTGGTGTCTATTCGGCCGTGTTCCCACCAGCTAAGGCTGGGGACACAGTGTCAGGTCATTGAAACCGAATGCCTGGAGCCAGCACTATAGACAAGGAACAGAGATGGGATCTCTATGGGCCAGGCTGCAAAAAGTAACCATTGTAGGGAGTATTCATCATCATTGTTTTCTTTTTTCTTCCTTATCATTAAGACAACAATAATGCTTGAATGACTACAACTCTTTAACTGGTCTCACAGGACCCATAAGGTAAAATGACTTTTCAGAAAGGAAAGGAACCTTAAGAATAAACCCAGTGGTTCTGAATTTGAATTCTCTGGGTCCATTCAGATCATGCAGGAGTTCTGAATGTACTGTAACTTCTCTAGTATTTCCCAAGGGCCTTCATTTATTTCCCACGATAAAGCTACACAAGAGGGTCTTGTCTTTCATTTGAATTTCTTTCATCTGGGCTACAATGGTAGTATTAAGTTGATGTGGTAATGCTTGTTGTCTCCTCATGATGAGAAATATTTGTTATATATAACTTTCTTTACTAAACAATGGAGGAATTATTTGAATAAACTCAGGATATTAGCAATCATAGTAATAATAATAGCAAATGCTTATGCGGTGTTTTCTGTGTGCCTGTGGATCGCTCCAGAATTGCAGACACGACCTTTCCAAAACTGGTGTTTGTGAACGGGAAGAAAGGGAGTAGTTAAGTACCAAAGATTGGAAGCCACGAAACTTGTTCTTCAGATATGGTTCAGAGTCTGCAGTAATTCTGATGCAGAAGTAAAAACATTCCACTCTTTAACAGGGAGTTACAGTTCTTCCAGGAAAAAGCTTCATAAATGAGCCTTCTCTTGCTTGCCACCCTTGATTTTGGTTGTAGCCACAGTTTCACACATTCCTAATACTGGTTTCAGTCTGTTGAAACCCTTGGGTGATTTTGCATTTCTCTTACTGTGTAGAACAAGCTTGGCTAACCAGCGGCCCAGGATGCCTTTGAATGCAGCCCAACACAAATTCATAAACTTTCTTAAAACGTTATGAGCTTTTTTTTTTAAGCTCACCAGCAATCATTAGTGTTAGTGTATTTTATGTGTGGCCCAAGACAATTCTTCTTCCAAGGTGGCCCAGGGAAGCCAAAAGGTTGGACACCCCTGCCGTAGGGCATTTGAGGTTAGGTGCAGTTTTTCAAAACAAAATCATCATTCGACTACAGAATACTTTCATGAAACCGTCACATAGGGCTCTTGTACTCTTCATTCTTTAAAGAACTTGAAATGTGTGCTCTGCTCCACCACATGGTTTCACAACATGGAGAGTTTATTTGAAAACTAGAAAGTAGCTGTCTGATCATTCAAATTTAAATGTGACCCTTGTTAGAGATTGAACCGGGTCCTTTTTTGTATGAACTCGTCACAGCACGAAGAAATGAGTGCTCCTGTTTCCTTCTGCAGATGAGGCTCAGCAAAGTAAACGCGGTCAGACCTTAGTACTCCACTGCTTTGGACCCTGTCAAATTTGGTACTCAATGCATTTGGATGAGAAAATGTGGTCCCTGTCCTTGTTTGTTTGGTATTTTATGCACAAACTAGAACTTGCTGGTGTTCATGGCCTCATGACTTGCTACCCTTTCCAGCCCAAGCAAAGGGTCACACATTAGTCACGCGGTGGCTCTTGCCCTGTGCACATCCCCTTGCGGTCTTCTCTTTGCTTCTGTGGTCATTTTGTGTATTTTTGAGTTGGAAACACATTAAAATCATTTGCATTATTCCTGCTAGAAAAAAATCGTTTGGTACTCAGCGTTTTAGGTGCTCGTCACACCTCCCAGAACCAATGAACGGTGACTATGGAGGTCCCACTGTTTGGTGTGTCAACGCTCAACAGCACCCCTAGAGTGGAAGCTAGAGTTGCAGGCAGCAGGGACCATATGTGTGGCTGCTGTTGTATGCCCTCGCACAAAATGGGCCCACAGTAAATGTATGAGTAAGGAGTAAGGGAATGACTCCGCCTAACCTCAAGTCCATGCTCTCGCCAGTACACCATGTTTTCTCCGAGATGACTGAGAGACGTGTTTTGTGCCTAAGTGGAGAAATGATTGTTTCCACCAGCATGCACTAAGATGTGTACAATATTCTGTTGTCGTAGACTAGATGGACTATCCCAGCCATTGGTGTGTCTTTAGATGTTCCTGGCCAAAGAAGGGTAGTTAAAGAATATGGAAATAAATCATCACAAATTCATGATTGGAGAGAAGGGGAGGGTCAGAATTTTGTTTGTATGCTAGCGTATTATTATTGGAGCCACTGAAATTCACTTGCGAATTCTTTCCAGATAATAATATATAAAATGCAACTTCCTTGAAGTAAAATTATTTTAATTTTCTTTGCCAATATGTTCATTATGAATGTTTTTATCGTGTAAAAATATACTCACTGCCAACCCCCACCTATGTCACTGGAGGAAAAGATGAGGGGGAGGGGTGAAGAAGGGAAGGAACATCAAATATACGGTGATGGAAAGAGCTGTAGCACAATGAACTTAGAAAATAGATGCCTCTCTCAAGAATCTCACACATCCAGTTGGAATAAGGGAACCTACACCTGAAACGGAGCGAAACAAGAAAGTAACTATTCAGTATTGATACGGAATAAGGAAACATATTGATATGTGTTAAGTGATTTTTAACAGCAAGTAGACAATTAGGTTATTATGAACTTGTGACGATTTCTCAGTGTATAACAAACTTACGGCCATAAATCCTGTTTTATAATAGCAGTTAATATCTCAAAGAGCACACTGGGGAGCCCTGAACTAGAATTATCATAAAAACTTTTCCTGAGGGATGAAAACCTTGAAAAAGAGGTAGGATATGAGTCAAATATTATCCAGAACATTCTATACCAGAATCACCAGTGGTTGGTTGTTTACAATAAAATGCCTGGGACCTACCCTACCTCTGTCCTATGAAATTATAATTTGGGGTGGGGGGTGGGCTTGCCTCTGCATTTTAACAACAGTCAGTTATCTTCATGCAAAGTCAGGCATGAGAACCCCCATTCAACACACATAACAAAGAGAGAGGGCATTCATTACTATCTAGTCCAATAATATTAAGTAATAAAATACTTTGGGCTCTTTGAGTTTAATCTCAAAACTTGAGAATTTATAAGATTTTGCATATAGTGAGTAACTTCTACCCGTCTATCATTTTGCTGGACCTAATAGAATGAACACTTATTTTTGAAACAGTCACTTAGAATTTTATTTTAATATAGTTTTATTATAGTTTCAAACTTTCTTTTACTTGACAAAAATCCATGATTCAAACAATGCAAATTCTTTCATGTTACACACACATAATACATAATTACTTTTGATTTTTTTTTTATTGAAACATATGTGAAGTATTAATAGCTTTCTAAGTTAGACTTCATAGAAAAGAAGCAAGGGAAGGAAAGAATTATACAGTAAAATGAGTTTCATGTATGTTTTTTTCCATAACTGCAAGATCCTGGGTGGAATTTGAGGCCCAGCTAACTCTAATGCCCAGGAGGGTTCCTGATGAAAATTTTCTATTTTTTCTCAGTGAAGAACATTTTGAAAAAGTAATCTAAATCCTCCTTTCTTATTAAACAGTGAGACTCTGTGCTTTTCCCTCTTGAGAGAAAGGAAAGGAATTCACTTTTACTAAGGCTCAGCTAAGGGTCTGGTTATTTGTCTGGATCTCATTCAATGCCATAAACAATTCAATAAGTAAGGTGTTATGGTATGTCTTTTTTTAGTGTGTTAAAAATATTGCTAACATATTAGTTTCAGGTGTTCATCATAGTTATTCAACATGTATGCACTGAAAGAAGTGTTCATCATAAGTCCAGTAACCATCCAACACTGTACCACGCTATCACAATATTATTGACTATATTTCCTATGCTGTACATTACATCCCATGACTTATTTGTTTTATACCCAGAAATTTGAACTATTAATTTCCTTTAATGTCCCCTCCCCATTTTTAAATTTTCAATTACAGTGGTTGACATTCAATATTTTATATTAATGTCAGGTGTACAGCACAGTGGTTAGACATTTGTAAAATTTAAGAAGCGATCCCCCTGACTATTATAGTACCCACCTGGCACTACACCTTGTTGTTAACATGTTATAGACTGTATTCCCTATGCTTTACTTTACATCCCCATAGCTATTTTGTAACTACCAATTGGTACTTCTTAGCCATTTCCCATTTAGAAAAATAAAAGTGCAGCTTGCTGCCACATTAATTTAATTTTACATAAACATGAACTTCAGTGTGAAAATAAAATATAAAAACTGTTCTTGGAGTTATTTCTAAACAAAACTTGTCTGTACTCCTAATGTAACAGGAATATGATCAGTAGTTAATATTTTTTTGTGTAGTAAATTTCAAAGCACAGAACTTTGGGGGTAAGGTCAGGACTGTAATCTGTGAGTTATTTTGGGGTAAACACTGCAGCTGTAAGTGTGGCTGGTGAGTATTCTCAGGGCAAATGGGAAATGGGTTAATCTCTTCATGATTTTCATCCTGCCCCCAACCACCCTCCCATCTATCACACCAATAAATCTAGTCCCCATCTGATACCATACATAATTATTGTAATGTTATTGACTATATTCCTTATGTTATACCCTACATCTTGATAACAACTGTGTATCAACCAATTTGTATTTCTTAATCCCTTCCCCTTTTCTACCCACCTCCCTCCCATCTGGCAATCATCAACGTGTTCTCTGTATCTATAAATTTATTTCTGTTTTGTTTGTTTTGTTCTTTAAATTCCACATATAAGTGACATCACCTTGCATCTGTTTTCCTCTGTCTGAGATACTCCACTCAGCACAATGCCTTCCAGGTTCATCCATGCTACCACAGAGGACAAGAACCACTCCCTTCCACAACTGAGCAATATTCCATTTTGAATGGATCATGTGTGTGTGTGTGTGTACATATATAGAGAGAGTTATAGAAATACATATCTATATACATATCTTTCTCTCTCTCTAGATATATACATAGCCATTTACTTATTATTTTCACCTCCTCTTGATCCATTCATCCATTGACAGACACCCAGGCTGCCTCCACATCTTGGCCACTGTAAACAGTACTTCGATGAACACATGGATACACACATCCCCTTGAAGTAGCATCTAGGGTTTCTTCTGATAAATACTCAGAAGTGGGACTGCTGGGTCCCTCTTTGTCTTCTGTTACAGCCTTCGTTTTAAAGTCTGTTTGTCTGGTATAAGTATTGCTACCTTAGTTTTTGTTTTTTTATGTATTTGTTTCCATTTTCATGAAATTTCTTTTCCATCCTTTCACTTTCAGTCTGTGTGTGTCTTTCAATCTGAAGTGAGTCTCTTGTAGGCAGCATATTATGAGGGTTTTGTTTTCTTATCCATTCAGTTCCCCTATGTTTTTTAATTGGAGCTTTTAAGCTATTTACATTGAAAGCAATTGTTGGTAGATATGTAGTTACTGCTATTTTATTTATTTTTATCGTTTTTTGTTTTCTTTTTTTTCATGAGTTCACCACCTCCAAACCAGTATTACAAGGAATGTTAGAGGGTGGTATATTATTAAACCATTTTCTTAGATTAAGGAATGAAAGCTAAAAGCAGTTGCATGACTTGCGTAGGGTCTTAAAACTATTAAGTGGCAATGCCAGAATGTTAACCCTCCTCACGTGCTTTGTTTTCCCCATGAGAACACCCTACCTCTGAGAGCCATAGAAATCTCAGAACACTGTGTCTCTAGCCTGGACCCTCTCCTCAATTCTGGTAACAGATCATTTCTGCAGAGGGTAGCGGTCGCTAGTGCCTCCAGTTCTGGTGGGGTTTGCTGACCCTGGAAGCTGCCACCAGCATCATCGATCTCCAGTGTCTCCCACACCCCAGCAAGCACTGTGCAGCAGTGGTCACCAACAGCAACCTGCATTTGATACTGACTAGCTGTTTAACCTTAAGTAAGTTACTCAGCCTCTCTGAGACTTCTCCTCAGTTGCACGTGGAGTAATGTCTACCTCATAGAATTGTGTACATTTCTTTAACAGATTTATTGTGGTATAATTTACATGCAATGTATAGTTTAATGAGCTTGGTAAATATCTTTACCTGGGCGACTGCCACCATAATCTAGTTTTAGAATATTTCCATCACCTCATAAAGTACCATGGGTCCTTTTTTCAGTCAATCTTCAACCTCACCCTTGGTCCCAGCAACTATTTGTCTGCTTTCCATTACAGTAGTGGTACCTTTTTCATAATATTATATAAATGAAATTACATAGTATGTAGTCTTTTGTGTTTACTGTCATTCACCTAGCATAATGTTTGCAGCTCATTCATTTTGTCTGTTGCTTGTAATTCACTCCTTTTATTTCTGAGTAGGATTTCATTGTACAAATGACACCGTTTTTTTTTGTTGTTGTTTTTTTTTAAATCTCTTCTAGAGTTGATGGGCACTTGGGTTGTTTCTATTTTTTGGATATTATAAATATTGCTGCTGTAAATTATCATATAAATATTTCAGTGGACATAGGTTTTTATTTCTCTTGGGTCAGTACCCAGAAGTAGAACTGTCGGGCCATATAATAAGTATAGGGTTAGTGTTATAAGCTGTTGGCAAACTGTTCAAAGTGGCTGTATCATGTATTCCCATCAACATGTGAGGATTTCAGTTGCTTCATATCCTCGCCAACACTTGGTGTTGTCGATATTTTAAACATTAGTTGTTGAAGTAGCCATATATAGTGGTTTCTTGGTGTTCATTTAATTTTCATTTTCTTAATGATCAATGATGTTAAGCTTCTTTTTTCCCTCTAAATTGTGAAATTTGCTACTATAAATTTTTCTTAAGATTATTCTATTAGCCCCTTAATGTCTACAGGATCTATAATGAAATCCCTGCTTTTATCCCTGGTACTTTTTTCTAATCAGTTTAGCTAAACATTTATCTATTTTTATTGTTTTTCAAGAAAGCAACTTTTGTTTCATTGAGTTGATCACTTATCTTTTTTCTACTAATTTTCACTTTGATTATGACTATATCTTTCCTCTGCTTAATTTGGATATAATTTGTTCTTCTTTATCTAACTTGTTAAGGTGAAATCTTAGACCACTTATTTTAAAGCATTCTTCTTTTCCAATAAAAATATTTAAAATGATAAATTTCCTTATAAACACTATTTTAGGTTGATGCCACATATTTTAATGTATTATGTTTTTATTTTCCAGATTATTTCTTAACTCTGAGCAGTTTATAAAATTGTTATTATTTTTCAGATATTTGGGCATTTTCCAGATTTTGTTCTGTCATAGGTTTTCAATTTAATGCCCTTGTGATTAAAGAACAAATTCTGTATAATTTTGGTTCTTTGAAATTTTTGGAGTTTTTTAAAACAAATTTTAATGTCCCAGTGTATGTTTATCCTGGTGGATATTCTATGTGCACTTCAAAAAATTGTGTATTCTACTCTGATTTTGTGGAATGTTATCTATACATGTCAAGTTTGTCAAGATCATTTTTCAAGTTTTCTTTATTCTTACTGGTTTTTCTCTCTACTTGTTCTATTAATTACTGAGTGTTGAAATCTCCAACTCTAAATGTTGATTCATCTATTTCCACTTTTAATTTTGGCAGTTTTTGCTGCATGTGGTTGGAGCTTTTTTGTTAGATACATATACATTTACAATCGTTATATCCACCTGTTGTATCAACCCTTTGAAGATTGTGAAATATACCTCTTTGTCTCCAGTAATTTCACTTGCCTTAAAATCTATTTTGTCTACTTCAGCTCTCATATGTTTATTATTGGTCTGCTATATTTATTTTATCTTTTCACTGTCCACCTATTTGTGTCTTTGAATTTAAAGAGTCTTTATAGGCAGCATTCACCTGTATTTTGCTTTTTTAAATCTCTTTTAATAATCTCTGCCTATTGACTAGTGTATTTAGCCCATTTTTGTTAATGAAATTTTTTGTATGATTGAATGTAGCTCTACCATTGCATTATTTTCTATTCCTCCCATCACTATTTTTCTTTCTCCATTTCTCTATTTTTATCTATAAAGTAAGTATTTTTAGTATGGCACTTTAATTTCTTCTTAAATTTGTAGCTCTATTCCTCTACCATTACAGTAATCTTTTATTTTTTTACTTTTAACAATCTATTTTAAGTTAATACTGGCTTTTTTTGTTTTTTGTTTTTGTTTTTTGTTGGGTTTTTTTTTTTACAGTAAGAGATGGGAACTGTACCTTGGTCTAGATCTATACATCCATTATTTTTTGCTATAGTGTTATATATACTTTATATATTTAAGTTTTGAACCCAGTAATACAATATTTGCTTTTGTTATGCATTGCATTGTGTATTCACCACCCAGAGTCAGTTCTCCTTCCATCATCATTTTTTTTTAAAGTTAAGCAGCAAAGTCTCACAGTCACCAATGCATTGATACTGTTGCAGCCATCAGCCTTACTAACTAGAGATGGACAACAGTGATAGTGTTCTGAGTCATCACTGGAATTTTTATTAGGTTTCTATTCCTGCTTGTGTGAATTAGCCCCTCCTAAGAGACTTTTGTGTGCTAGGCTTATGGGTCTATTCTAATTGGTATGACTCTTAGTGAATATATATCTACTGTTACAACTCTAGGCAGGGGTCTCCAAACTACGGCCCGGGCCGCATCCAGCCCGCGAGGCCCTCTCATCTGGCCCATGGAGACCTTTTTATCTGAATAAAATAATATTAAATAAATAATTAAAAACAACATCTATGTTTTGATTCTTTTTTATTTGGACCTCGAGTGTGTAGTCAGACCTCAAACTGCTGTTTGATAGTTAAGGTGGCCCACGGGCTGAAAAGTTTGGAGACCCCTGGGGCTAAAGATTACATGTGAACCGTCTTGGGTATTAATTTGCAATGATTATCTGTGCCCCAGTGTGAAGCAAAGAGGTTAACACTTTTATGGAGACCTATGACTTAATAGTAGAGAAATACACTAACTTCCCACTTACAGGACCATGTTTTCTCTTGCCACTTAGTAAACCCATCAGTTTAATTCTCTGTGATACCAGCTTTAATGAAAGATAGCTTAGCATGCCTATTTTTGAAATAATACACACAAGGAAGACATGATTGACACCTAAATTATATCAAGAAAGATAAACTTTGCTGTTAGAAATCTTAATCGGAAAAATAATGTTTACTATTGGTTATTAAAATGCTTTACAGATAAGTTTCAATAAAAATAGCAAAGTGGTGAGATGTATTATGTTGTACTTATGAAAATAAGTAGTATTTTCAAGTAGCTGCCAGCATGAAGTTCACTCTTTAACAAGTGAAATACGCCTTTGTCACACTCAAGTCTCACCACTCTTTTGTTCTTGAAATCTGTTTTTCATCCCTACACAGGCAACCATTAAGACAAAAATATGATGTGTTAATTAAACAACTCTAATGTAGTTCATAGGGGAATTATTCTCTATCAACCAAAAAAGTTTTGAAATTGGTGCCAAAAATTTGTTTCGAGGTTTATCAGCTCACATTTTGGTCCCTGCAGGTAGAGTTTTCCAAAATAGACCTGCACCAATACTTAGATATTTTCTTTTTCTTAATTTATTTTTAAATTTATAGTTGACATACAATTTTACATTAGTTTCAAGTATATGACATAGTGATTAGACATTTACATACCTTACAAAGTGATTCCCCTGATAGCTGGTACTCACCTGGCACTGTACATAGTAATTGCAATTTTCTACCTTATGCAGTACTTTATAAACATCCCCATGACTATTTTTTAATTGCCAATTTGTCCTTCTTAATCCCTTCACCTTTTTCACCCAACCCTCCAACCCTCCTTCCATCTGGTGATGATCATCAATTTGTTCTCTGTATTTGAATTTTTGTTTCCATTTTGTTTATTTTTGTCTTTCTCTGTGTGACATATTTCACTGAGCATAATACCATCTAGGCTCATCCCTGTAGATGCAAATGGCAAGAGTTCATTCTTTTTATGGCTGACCATCCATCTCTTCTTTATCCATTCAAGAAGTCCAGTCTTTTGTGCAGCACCAACACCCTTGTCCATCCTAAATGCTTGCATTTGAATCATGCTTTAGGGTTTACATTTCTGCTAACCTACATTGTCTTGTCTGGTTTTACAGTAACCCTCTGGCACAAGGATAGCTGCTATAGTTGCCTTCACTTTGAAGATAAGGAAACTGAGCGTTAAGGAAGTGAAATGACTTGTCCAAGGTCACAATAACAGATAATAAAAGAGCCCAAACAACCCTTGATTCTAAAGCCCACAATGATGAAGATTGTGGCTACCATCTGGTTACTACTACTAGGCACAGCATTAACTACATTCCAAGCCATCAGAACCCTAAAGAGGTTTGCAAAAGTTCACAGGGCAAGTAAGCAGCAAAAATAAGATTCTCTGGTTCTGAGATTCTTTTGCTCTTGGAACATCAGGCAATGACCACAAAACCCAGAGAACAGCCCTGGGGATGCATCTGATAAGTTGGGGCTTATCACCCTACAAGCAGATATCTGAAGGATGATAACCATCCCAGTTTTCCCAGGACAGAGGGGTGTCCCTGATCATAAGAATTTTAGTGCTAAAACTGGAAAGTCCTGCACAAACCAGAATGACTTGGTCACTGTAATTGCTGTAACCTCCTGTCCACTAACACATCTTATGGGATATTCCTATTGTCTATCCCTATTAAGGAGGGGTTTGAATGCTGATAGGTATACAACTAAATAAACCATAAGATTATTTTGGTCTCTGAAGACCCAGAGTAAGACGCCATGTGGGTTTCAATTACATAACAGAATTTAGTTTAATTGAATTTTATTCTCCAGAATTCTTTTTCTGAACTTTCCCACACTGCATAAAAGTCAGTTCTATATATTTTCCCATCCCCAACCTCTTAAATTTTATGACTTTATCGTTCTGAGCAGCCACTCCCAACTTCTCCCCTTGTGTATTTAACTTGTGTTCATAAATATATTCCTTAGCTGACATGCCCCCTAAGAACAACCTCTACATATAAACTCCTTTCATACGGTTTAAAGATCACAAAATCCCAGCTTGCAACACAACCATTACACATGTAAATACAAAATTGAATACAGTTCTGTTTAGTCTTATTGCCATTTTCCTTGGGAGCCTGCATACCCCAGCAGAGGCTCTGACAGGTTTCTTCTGCCATCTGGACTGAGGTTGTGGGCAGCCAGGGGAGCATTGCAAGGCCCTGAAGCTCATGACTCCTGCTATTACCACTGGCCTCCTGCTCGGTTATGTGTGCATAATTCTTATTTCCTTTTTGGCTACCCATTTACGTACATATCAATGAAACACATTTTAAGGTTATTATTGTGATCTGGACCAGGTTTTATGTGAGACTTGAGTAATTAAATGACAAGATGGTGCTGGTGGCAGACCAGGCTAAGGGGAAAATGTGAGCAAAAGAAGCTCCCAATGGCTTGACCTTCTGTCGTGGTGCGCGCTCTCGAACAGAGAGTTGAGCTGAGACCCTCATACTGACTACTCATTTGGGTACTGCTTGGTAAGAGAAGTCAGCATAAGGGGGCTCTGTAATGCTCTGATTATGTTAACCAGAACATGGGAGAATTTGGCCTCGTGAGTCTAAATGAGATCATGAGTAAAGCAAAACGTATTCTAGCCATTCATTCATACAAGT
This sequence comes from Craseonycteris thonglongyai, assembly GCA_004027555.1. Classification (NCBI taxonomy): domain Eukaryota; kingdom Metazoa; phylum Chordata; class Mammalia; order Chiroptera; family Craseonycteridae; genus Craseonycteris; species Craseonycteris thonglongyai. The sequence continues at coordinate 6,685 of PVKE010016909.1, read as the reverse complement.
TTTTTTGTTCTGTTTTGTCTTTTTGAGCATCTACTATGCGCCCAGCATTATTTTAAGAACATAGGCTTCACCTCTGTTTTGGTGGAGAGGAGACAGACAGAAAAATGTATAAATGTATTGAGCGACTAAGTACTAAAATGAAGCCAACAGGATAACAAGATATAAAGGAAAGGGTGGACGCTAGGTGCCCTTTTAGCTGGTGAAGTTACGGGTAGGCCTCTCCAGTTTAATGCTAATGGCTGAGAGCTATGAATGAAATGAGATACCAAGCTGTCTATGCTGTGTCTGGGGGAAGAACATTCTAGGAGGGAAAAAAATGGTCAAGTTAAAGATCAGTGCCTTAGGGCACCTTGTGATAGCTCAAGGAAATGGGGTACACCACAAACTAGGAAACGACTAGAAGGTAACCATGAGAATGACAGGTGTGGATCCTCTTACAGGTACCATGAGCAGTTATTCCATCATGGTAATTAACAATTAAATGTGTGCCAAAATATAAGAATGTTAAGAAACACTGGGCTGGCCACAGCAAGATGATGACTGAGAACCTCAGCATAGGAGATAGAGAAAAGAAATTCTCTTTAGAGTACTGGGAACTGTTTTCCATATCAAGACTAGCAGCCGAAAAGGACCCTGCTTTATGGGGTGTCCACAGCTCCTGAAAAAGAAGGGGCAAGTTCCTGCCTCTCTAGGGTTAAATGCCAGCTTTCCCAGGTATCAGGCTGGGGAGAGGCTGCAGTGTGTATGCTGTCTCATGGGCACGCCTGGGGATGCCGGAGAATCATTCCACATGTGAGGCTACTGGTGATTTGTTTCTTGGGGGGAAATAGTATGTGAGGTGAGAACTTTTTTTTTTTTCACTTTTTAAATTAAAATATGAAGTATTATATCAAAAAATACAATATTAGATTATTTCCAGGTAGTATAGAAAGTAGTGATTCAACCCTTATACCTTGTGAGGTGATCACAGTAAGTCTAGGAACCATTTGTTGCTGTACAAAGGGGTTACAGTATTATTGGCTATATTCTCTATGCCGTACATTACATCCCCGTGACTTATTTTATATCTGGAAGTTGGTACCTCTTATTCTGCTTCACCTTTTTTACCCATTCATCAAGCCTCTCCCCTCTGGCAAATATCAATTTTTTTTTCTATACCTATGAGTCTGTTCCTGTTTTGATTGTTTTTGAGTACACATATAAGTGAAATCATAGGCTGTTTGTCTTTCTTTGACTTAATCTAATTATCACTATACTACCCGTGTTTCCCCAAAAGTAAGACATCCCCCCAAAATAAGACCTACTTACAGTTTTATCTCTTGCTGAAATACCTATAAGGCATCCCCCCCCACCACCACCAAATAAGACCTAGTGCATCTTTGGGAGCAAAAATTAATATAAGACACTGTCTTATTTTTGGGGAAACAGGGTAAGACACTGTCTTATTTTCAGGGAAACAGGGTAGGCTCATCCATGTTGTTGCAAATGAGAGGTGAGAACTTAAAGAAAGAGTTCCTATAGCCTACCACCTAGAAGCTATGTGTAGATGGCAGGTTATAAGGGATAGAAAACTTATACAGGGGGTGCCAAAACATTGCACACACATTTTAAGAAAGGAAAACAACTGTATTAAAATTGTGCTACTCAATATATACCAATTAGAAAAGATGAATACAAGTCATGTTCTACTTCTGTAATGACAAGCTGTGCTCAAAGTGTCTACCACAGGCATCCAGACCCTTCTGATATGGCCAACTACTGCTTGAACAGCGTTGACCAAAGTGTCCACTTGTGTCGCTGTGCATGCTGTTTCAAATTACCATGCATCTCAAACTTATCACAAATGCATGCAGTTGTTAGGCATGTTGGAGGCTCTGTTGTGTACTCAGTCCTCCGTTGTTGTACTTCCACAACATTCTCAAATTTCAAATACCCCTTCAAAATGCTCTAGCTCTCCTCCAACAACTGTTACGTCTGTTTTCTTTGACTATCCTGGCTGATGCATGGTGACGCTAGCGTTCATTTGATTAATGCCATCTTTCGAACAAACATCATACTATACAATGCTACCATAATTCAATTCAACTTCAAAAAGTAATACATAAATAACATCTCTTAAAATGTGTATGCTTTGTTTTGGCACCCTCAAGTTTTGCATTTTTAGTGAGAGAACATAAATAGGACAGAGAATGACCATGAAATGTTTATTAAGCTCCTACAAGACATGTAACACAGTAATAAGCTTAAGCATGAGGGTAATGATGTGTAAGACAATCTTCTGGTGTCAAGATGTATCATCTAGTGAGAAAAATTCAGGCTTTATCAGAAACAAATTTTTATGAATAAAATAATGCTGAATTCTTGAGCTTTGTTCTGAGACCCTATTAGGTTACATAAATAAATTAAGTTATCAAATTAACTGTCTTAACTATCAAGAATAGACACATAAAGGAGAGTGTTCCTCATGCAGAGAATATCATAGCAAGGAAAAGAGACTGTGATGTGCAAGTAATGGTGTGAGCCTTCTTTAGTTTGGCCTGGTTGGAATCGTAAGTAGTACATTTGGAAAGACAAATGGAGGTCAGATTGTAGAGGATCATACACGCCAAACGAGGAATTGAATTGCATCCGTATGCCAAAGGGCAACTTTCGCTAGTTTAGAAGAAAGTATATAAAAATTTACTATGACTGAATTACAGTGAATAAGTAGCAAAGCCCAAGGATAGGGAGCATAGTTAGAAAAATTACAGTAGTCAATAGTTTAGGTATCAGATATGGTGCGACGCTTTAGGTGAGTTGTACAAAGATTGGCACAAGAGGTTTAAAAAGGCAACTTCTGCTTTTGACACATGATGGAGTACTGGGATTGGATATACCCCCTGCCTTAAATAACTAAGAAAAACAAGATAGATGAAAATAGTAGTTTTTAGATATTGACTATCAGACATGATAAGACTATGATCACTGAGAGAAAGGACATACTGGGGAGAGCTTGCAGGGGCTCTAGCAGGTCTCCCTGCACTGAGAAGACCGACTTGGGAGTCCAAGGCAGCAAGAGCTTACAGGAAAGAATACAAGAAATGAGAGAGCTACAGAGAGAGTTCCAGAAATCCACAGAGGGGTTCCTTGAGTGTTCAGCTGAGTACTAATCAATAAATGAGTGTGTGTATGAAAAACTACCTGAACTTGGAGAAAGAACCACCAAAAAGATTAGAGAAAACAATCCCTATATCTCAGACAGGGCAGGAACAAAACTAGCTATAGAACAGAGGCTGCTCTAGTCCTAATAAAACTATAAACCAAGCCTTAGAAGAATCAAATTGACTCCAAATAGCTTCACAGCTCCTGAGAACAAAGCTCAAAAATACTTATAAGAATACACAAATGTCTAAGACTCAACAAGGTAAAATTCCCAATGTCTGGCATTTAATAAAATATTTCTACACATTCAAAAGAATAGGAAAATATAAAACATAATACGAAGAAAAATTAGTCAATAGAAACAGACCCACAAGTGCCACTAATGACAGAATAAGTAGACAAGAACATAACAGTCATTATAACAGTACTCCATCTGTTCAAAAAAGTAGCTGAGGGAAGCCAGGATGGCTCAGTGGGTTAGGCGCTTACTTTGCAGCCCCGGGGACCAAGGATTGAATCCCGGCCCTGGCCTGTGTGGACCCATATGCTGAACTGGGGAGTGCCCCCAGTTCAGTTCTCACTGGGGCGAGACCCTGGCCCAGTTCCTGCCCTGTACAGCCCCGCCCACCTGTGGAATGAAACTATGTGGAAAAACCAATGATGTGCAACTATGGAGACTGTTCTGGGCCCTCCCCCTTTTCTCTGTCTCTCTGTCAAAAACAATAAATAAATCTTAAAAAAAAAAAAAAAAAAAGTAGCTGAATGATTGAGCATATAAGTAGAGACATGGAAAATATTTAAAAGACAAGATGAAATTCTAGAGATAAAATTATAATGTCTAACATGAAAAAATATACTGGATGGGTTGAATACCAAATTATACAAGGCCGAATAAAAGATTAGTAAACTTAAAGATGACATGGTAATATAAACTATATTAAATGAAATACACAGAAAAAAAAACCAGATCATTTGTACTATATGAGAAAATATGAAGCAACCTAAAATACATGTAATGAAGTTTCCAAAGGCCAGGGGAAGAAGACAGTAGGGAAGCAAGCAGAAAAAAATATTTCAAAAAATAATGGCCAAAACTTTTTACATATTGGAACAAAACTGAAACTCACAGATCCAAGAAATTCAATGAACCTGGAGCACAAGGAACATGAAGGAAACTATTAGCACACCAAGTTTATAACATAATTGAATTTCCTAAAACCAGGTATAAAGAGAAAATCATACAAGAAGTTTGAGGGAAACAATACATTATGTACAGAGGAACAAATAAGACAACACATTTTTTTCCTCCCCAAACTGATCCATAGATTCAGTGCAATTCCAATCAAAATCTTAGCAAGCATTTTTTTTTTTAGAAATTAATATGTTTCTAAAACTGATATGTAAATGATCATAAAAGCTAAACAAATTTTTGAAAGAGCAAAATTGAAGGACTTAATGATACATGATTTCAAGACATTTTAAACAGCTGTAATAAACAAGATGGTATGATATTGGAATAAAGATATGTAAATAGAACAACGGCACACTGCAGATAGTTAAAAAATAGAAACACATATATAGTCAACTGACTTTTCACAAAGATGTAAAAAAATTAAGTAAAAGTCTTTTTTTTTTTTAAGATTTATTTTTATTGTTTTTGACACATAGAGACAGAGAGAAACAGAGAGAAAGAGGAAGGCCCAGAACAGTCTCCATAGTTATATTTCAATAGTTCTTTACATAGTTTTATAACATACATGGGGGTGAGGCTACACAGGGCAGGAACCAGCTGGGGGCCTCCCTCTTGGGGCAGGAGCCAAATGGGGGGCCTCCCTTATAGGAGGCTCACCCAGTGAGAACCAAAATGGGGACACACCCTAGTTCAGCATATGGGTCCCCATGGGCCGGGACCAGGATTTGATCCTTGGACCCCAGGGCTACAAGACGAGTGCTCAACTGCTGAGCCATCCTGGTATCCCCCCTCTTTTTTTTTAATTGTTAAATTATTAAGATTACATTGGTTAGTGAAAATTACACAGGTTATAGGTATACAACTCTGTATTACTTTGTCCATGTGTTATAATATGTGTTCACCACCTGGAGTCAGGGTAAAAGTCTTTAACAAATGGCTCTGGACATTCTTATGCCAACAACAACAACAACAACAACAACAAAACTCTATTTATAAAAATTAATTCAAAATGGATTTTATGCCTAAATGTAAAACTTTGAACTATAGAACTCCTAGGGAAGGGAAAAAAAGAGAAAATTCTTGTGACTTTTAGTTAAGCAAATATTTCCAATATCTGATACCGTAAGCACCATCTGTTTCAAAGGAAGAAAAAACAAAATTGACTTCATTAAAATTAAAAACTTCTGCTGTTGGAAAATCACTGTTAAGAGAGTTAAAAGACATGCCACAGACTGAGAGAAGATATTCATTAAGCATATATTTGATAAAGAATTGGTGTCTAAAATATATTTTAAAACTCTTAAAACTAAAGAATAAGAAAACAACCCAGCCAAAAGAAAAAAAAAAGTTCAAAGATTTAAATACTTTATCAAAGAAGATATAAAATGGCCAACTTAGCACATACATATAGTTAGCCATCAGAAAAACGCAGATTAAAACTACAATGTGAGTGAAAGTGATTTCAAGTTTGGGACCTTGGGTAACTGAAAGATTGATGGTATATGATTGTTAAAATAGGGAAGCCAGTCAGGGGTGAAGGTAAAGGGTTGAATTTTAGACATGTTCTTTTTGGGGTAACAGAGGACCAGTCAGAGTGGAAATACCTAGCATAGAGATGAAGATATAGGACTAGAACTTGCAAGACAGTTCTTGTCTGGGTATCCTCTGGGTGGTGAACATGTAATGCAACATATAGATGATGTACTATAGAATTGTACACCTGGAACCTACGGTATGTAATTTTTACTAGCCAATGTCGCGCCAATAAATTTAACAATAAAAAAACACAAAGAATCTATATCCAAATGATTTTTTCTTGATGATAGATATATCTATGTAGGTATGCATATGTGTGTTATGTAAGCTCACATGTGTCATCATGTGAATAGCTTATAAGTTTACTTCATTGCCTTGGAAGCAGCAAACACTCAAACGTTAAGTTAAATTGTATCCGATTTGGATGGAAAACAGATGGCATTCTCAACTCTCATGTAATCTATTGCTCTGCTCTGAGTGATATAAAGATACATCACTATTCCTAGAGAAATGCATTTTAATACTAATCTTTAGAAAAGGGCGTGGATTTGGAAAGCTGGGATGTCTCAGCGGGTTAAGTGCTCGCTGTGAAGCGCCAGGGACCGAGGATCGAATCCCGGCTCCGGCCCAGGTGGACCCATATGCTGAGCTGGGGTGTGCCCCCAGTTCAGTTCTTGCCGGGACCTATGTGGGAGGCTCCCAGCCCAGTTCCTGCCCTGTGCAGCCCTGTGCCCACCTGTGGAGTGAAACTATATGGAAAACTAATGCTGTCAACTATGGAGACTGCTCTGGGCCCTCCCCCTTCTCTCTGTCTCT
>PVKE010016908.1:0-31405 GCA_004027555.1 Craseonycteris thonglongyai | reverse complement strand
TTTTATCTTCAGTGCATATTTATTTCTATTTTACTTTTGACAGATAGAGAGAGAGACAGAGACAGAGACAGCTAGAGAACTGAACTGTGGGAACTCCCCAGTTCAGCATGTGGGTCCTGCCTGGGCCGGAGCCGGGATTCGATCCTCGGTCCTCATGGCCTCAAAGCGAGCGCTCAACCCGCTGAGCCGTCCCGGCTTTTCCCAAGAGAAGATTATTTTTAAAAGCAAATAGAAAAACTATAAAATTATAATAGAGAGGCAGCTTTTGGTATAGAGAACTAAACACCTTTATTTTAACAGCAACCGTAAGTTGAAATTTCTGAGTTTCTCAAAAGAATCTATATTGTTCTTTGGATTGGTGATTTAAAACTAGACCTGGTAAGATTTAATTTCAGTCTTACTTTTGCCACTGAGATAATTCTTGTCCTGCTTTTTGCATTATCTTTCTCCTTTTTTATCTTTGTGTCATTTGAGGTACAAATTGATTTGGAAGGAGCAGATAATTTTTACAGTTATCTGTGTCTACATATTGTCACAGCCATATTTCTATTAGAAAATACACAGGCCCTTTGATCTCCAATATATAGATCTCAATCATTAATTTCAGAGTGAAATATCTTTAAAGATAATTTAGATTTAAGTGGGAAATTTTCAAATCTGTAAGAGAGTATTGTTAAAAGTCCACGAAAGAGCCCATATGCATGAGCAAACTATAATGCTCTTTGGAGAAAACATAGGGCAAAACCTCATGACTATGAATATGGCAATACTTTCCTGGATATGAACCAAAAGCAAAAAATTATAAAAGAGATACATTTGACTACATCAAAATTTAAAACTGTGCATCAAAGGACACAACAGAGTGAAAATGCAACCCTTGTAATGGAAGAAAATATTTGCGAATTTTATAAGGGTTACTATCCTGGTAAGGGGTTAATATCTGGATGATAATCCTTCATAGAATATATAAGGAACCCCCACAACTGAACAACAACAACAAAAAACATAATTTAAAAATGCTCAAAGGACTTGAATAGACATATCTCTAAAGAGATATATGAATGGTGAATAATAAGATGCTGGACATCATTAATCATAAGGAAAATGCAAATCAAAACTACAGTGAGATGCCTCCTCACACCCAGTAGGATGGCTACTATCAGACACAAAAACCAAAAAGCCCCACAAAAGAGAAAATAACAAATGTTGGTGAAGATTTGGAGAGATTGGAATCCTTGTGCACTATAGCTAGGAATGCAAAATTGTGGGTTTGCTATAGAAAACAGTATGGGATTCCTCAGAAAATTAAAAATAGAATTATAGTGGATTTTTAAAGCAGTGAGATATTTTGTGTGATACTCCAATGATGGATATATGTCATTATACACATGTCCACACCCATAGAATGTATATCGAGAGTGAACCCTAATATCAACTGCACTTTGGGTGATAACATGTCAGTGTATCTTCATCAGTTGTAACAAATGTACCATGCTGGTGGAGGATGTCCATAATGGGGGAGGCTATGTAAGTGTGGGGAAGGGGGTAAATGGGAAATCTCTGTACTTTCTTCCTCTTAATTTTGCTGTGAACCTAAAAGTGTTCTTTAAAAAAATGACTTTGGATTTGGCATTAATTTTTTAAAGTCTTAAAAAAATAGATTACTATATGATCCAGGAATCTCAAAGTGAGATTTGAAAAAAGAATTGACAACAGGATTTCCAAAGAGATATTCACAGACTTATAATATTAGAAGGATTATTCTGCCAAGAGGTGGAAGTAACTTAAATGTCCATTAATGAGTGAATGGATAAAGAAAATGTGGCATATACAGACATACATACATACATACATAAATGAGAATATTAGTTAGCCTTCAAAAGTAAGGAAATCCTGTTACATGCTACAACATTTGTAAGCCTTGAGCTAGTCACAAAAAGACAAATACTGCATGATTCCACTTAATATGAAGTATCTAAAGTAGTCAAACTCTTAGTAAGTAGAATGGTAATTACCAGGGTGTTACAGATGGTGTTCAGTGGGTATAGCTTTCAGTTTTACCAGATGAAAATTTTCTAGAAATCTATTGTACAACAATGTACATATAGTTAACACTATTATACTATACACTTAAAAATGGTTAAGATGGGGAAGCTGGGATGGCTCAGTGGGTTAAGCGCTTACTTTGCAGCACCAGGGACCAAGGATCGAATCCTGGCCCCGGCCCTTGCGGACCCATGTGCTGAACAGGGGAGTGCCCCCAGTTCAGTTCTCTCTCTGTCTCTGTATCATTCTCTTTCTCTCTCTGTCAAAAACAATAAAAAAAATAAAAATAGAAAAATGGTTAAGATGATAAATTTTATGTTATTTTTTTTAATTGTTTTTGACACAAAGAGAGAGACAAAGAGAGGGAGTAGAACCCAGAGCAGTCTCCATACTTGTATGTCATTAGTTTTCTGATATAGTTTCCACAGGTGGGCATGGGTTTGCACAGGGCAGGAACTGGGTGGGGGCTGAACCAGGGGCCTCCCACAAGGGAAGCTCACTCCGGTGAGAACTGAACTGGGGGCACTCCTCAATTCAGCATATGGGTCCACATGGGCCAGGGCTGGGATACGATCCTTGAACCCTGAGGCTGCAAGAGATGAACACTCAGCCCGTGGAGCCATCCTATCATTCCCATGTTATGTTTTTAACCACAACTTGTTTTTAAAGATTTATTTCACTGTCCTTGACAGAGACAGACAGAGACAGAGAGAATGGAGAGGGCCCAGAGCAGTCTTCATAGTTGTACATCATCAGTTATCGACATGGTTTCATTCCACACCGGTGGGTGGGGGGCCATGCAGGGCAGAAACCGGGCTGGGGGCCTCCTGCATGGGAGGCACACCTCCTCAAGCCAGGGGCCAAACCGGGGTGGGGTCGAGAATCAAACTGGGGGCCTCCCGCATGGGAAGCACATCCCAATTCAGCCTATGGGTACTCATGGGCCGGGGCCAGGACTTGATCCTCAGTCCCCAGGGCTGCAAAGCAAATGCTCAAACTACTGAGCCATCCTGGCTTCCCCCACAATTTTTTTTTTTTTTAAAAGAAAGGAAATTCTGACCCATTCTACAATATGGATGAACCTTGAAGACATTATGTTAAATGAAATAAGCCAGTCACAAAAAGATAAATATTAGGGGAAGCCGGGATGGCTCAGTGGGTTAAGCGCTCACTTTGCAGCTCCGGGGACCGAGGATCAAATCCTGGTCCCGGCCCGTGTTGACCCATATGCTGAACAGGGGAGTGCCCCCAGTTCAGTTCTCACCAGGGTAAAGACCCCGGCCCAGTTCCTGCCCTATGCAGCCCCACTCCCACCTATGGAATGAAACTATGTGGAAAAACTAATGATGTGCAACTATGGAGACTGTTCTAGGCCCTCTCCCTTCTCTCTGTCTCTGTCTCTGTATCTCTCTCTGTCAAAAACAATAAAAATAAATCTTTAAAAAAGATAAATATTGTATAATTCTCCTTATATAAGGTATTTAGCATAGTCAGATTTATAGAGACAGAAAGTAGAATGGTGGTTGCTAGGGTCTTTGGGGAGAAAAGAATGGGGAGTTGTTGTTTTATGCATAAAGAGTTTCAGTTTTGCAAGAAACGAAGAGTTCTGGAGCTAGATGGGGTAATGGTTGCACAAGAGTGTGAATGTACTTAATACTACTGAACTATATACTTAAACAGGTTAAGATGGTAAATTTTTATGTGTATTTTGCCACAATTCAAAAGTCAATGAAGTGAATGATAGTAACTTTTAAAGTAATGATTTTTAAACCTTATTTTTAAATGGAAAAAGAACATTTTACTTCAGAATAAAAAGATACTATAAATCCTTTTCAAAGAAATTTAAGTTTCTGTGACAACATTTGAACATACTTTTAAGCACTTACAACCATCCATTCATGTTAACTTCTGTTACCTTTTCCATTTACCCCTTTAAAATCTTTATAAGGGAAAGAGTTCTTGGCTCCTGTAGTAATGTTTGTAAGATACGCATTTATTAGGCCGATAAAATATTTCCTCAATACTTTGTTTCTTTTAGACATGAAAGATGAATTGTTGTCTTGGATTCTTAAACTTGTGGAATGCCTCTGTCTAGTATATCTGACTAGAATAGAACATTTGTAGGAAAAAAGTAGTGAGAAATTAGATTGATAATGTGGAGATGGTGCCATGTTACAAAGAGCTGGGAAAGGCAAGCAGGAGAATTTAGATGAATATGAGTGTAAGTTTCTGTACATGAGTTTGGTGATAGGTGTACAAAAATGTGCATTGTATTATTGTCATTCATAGTTTATATGACAGAAAGGCACAAATATATGATGTTAGAAAACAAAACAATCTAAAAATTGCCTTTAAAAATTAAAGTTGCCAAATACCATAAAGACTCACGGTATTAATCCTCTTTGGTCCTTTGTTTCTCATCATCCGGCAGTACATGAGTTTTCTGGGGACCCATCATGCTCTGTTCATCTCAGAATATCCAAGCTCTAATATAGGGCCTCACATAATAGCTGTTCATAAATGTTTTCTGAAAGAATGATGGACTGAATTTTCATCTTCATCTCTATTGCCACTTAATAATTTCTCATTCTCTTAGCGCTCTTATCCTTGGCTCAATTCTGTGTCCATGTTGCCACCAGCAGGTAAATTGTTTAGCTTCAATCTAACTAGAATTGCTGTGAAATCAGTGTTTTCTTCATTTCTTAAATAATTCATCTTACTCATTCATTTATCTCTCTTACACAGACTCTCCAAGTGGTTATTCCTCCCTGTTCTCCTCTTATGCCCTCTAGTTCTTCCTCTTTCCTAACCTTATACCCTACAGAGAAACTGAGCCAGCTGGTGAGAGCTCCCACCTGAGTTTTTATTTCCAGCAGATAGTGAATTCCATCAACACTCCTTCCCTCCAGTTTCTGATGAACAGGTTTCTTCCCTCCTTTATTAGCATTATTTTTGAACACTCAAAGAATGTTACATTGAGGGTGGGAATAATGTTCCCTTTGTTGCTCACTTCTGCTTTATATTCCGATTTTCATCTCAACCCACTCAGACCTTGGGTGACAGGTGGTGAAGCGGGAGGGGGAGATAGCATTTGCTCAGACAGTTCTCCCCTTCCTCTTTCTCTTCTATCATTCTGGCCAGGTCACCATCTCTAGCCAGTCGACCACCTTTTATTTTACTTCACTGCCCCCATTGTTCAGTGTGGGCACCCAGGTCTGAGGAGATAAGCCATGCGTAGGCCCTGTGTTTTGTTTTAGCATACCATTTATCGATACCTTCTTTGTGCCGTGCACTGTGCTGAATGCTTTGCATATCATTTTATTCTTTCCACTTGTGATCTAAATTCTAAACAGCAGTTTAGAAATGCAAATAACTTGTGATTAATTTAGAGGCTGACTGCATGTTCTCAGCAGGTGCTAATACTTTATGTGAAATTCCTTTATATACTTTTGTATTCTTCTTGTCAAACTGTTTATAATACATATTTTGGTTTCCCTAACACAATAGTAAACTGGCAGAAATCTTATTTTCCCTTTGTTTATGCCCCATTTATAGCCTGTAAAAAGCACTCCCATTTAAGAGTGCTTCTTTGGTGAACTGTATTTTGTATAAATTCTGAGAGCTTTGTGCCCTGCCATTTGGACCATGTTCACATTTTGAGTAGTCATGCAGCTTGGTGCTTTCTCAGTGATCATTGTTTCACTGTTGAAAACATTGAAAGATTATGTGAACCATTCAGATAAAATTTGTGAATGCTAATAAGCCTTTTGATTATCATTATCTAGTTGCTTAGAGTTAGTATATGTAGATGTTCAGCATATTACCATTTCAACTTAACAATGTAAGTTAAACCACAGATTCTTTGGGCATAGTGAATCAAAAGATTAGACTTGATAGCATTTATAAAGGAATGAAATAATTAATGCTAGCAACTGATTTAATTGCCTCCAAGTCAGAGACTAGTGAAGGAAGCTTGATTATTAAAATGGGGAATATTATTACATTTGATATTGCAATTCAAACTAATTCCTCATTCAACAAACAACATCACCCATTAAGTACATACCTTAGAGATAAAGACAAGGAATAGTCCTCATGTTTGAAGAGCTTGTGTTATAGTACATAGTCAAACTTCTATTTGTCCTCCACAATAAAAAATGTCTTGCACATAGATATCCAAAATTAATTCACTCAACATGTGTTTATTGAGTGCCTAGTATGTGCCAGTAGTGGTTGACAGATAATGTCATGGCACCAGTTGGTTAATGGGTGCTTCTTGAGAATTGCAAATATGTCCATACATCATGGAAACAATTAAAGAGTCCTTTGATAGATGACTGGATAAAGAAGTGTGGTACATTTACACATGGAATCTTATCAGCGATAAGAAAAGATGGTATACTGCCATTTACCACAACATGGATAGACCTTGAGATCATCATGTTAAGCAAAATAAGTCAGACAGAAAAGATCAAGAACCTTAGGACTTCACTTATATGTGGAATGTAAAACTAAAGAAACAAAAACTCATAGACACAGTCAATAGTTTAGTGGTTCCCTGAGGGGAAGGGAAGAGGGGGGTGGGGGAGGAGGGAGGAGTCATCAAATATATGGTGAAAAAAGAAAACTGACTCTGGGTGGTGAGCACCCACTGCAACACATAGATGATGTAATGTAGAATTGTACACTTGAAACATGTAATTTTTACCAACCAATGTCACCCCAATAATTTAATAAAAATAACAGAAGTTGGAATTAGAAATTGCTTTACCTTCTTCCAAAATATTTATATAACACTTTTAGGGAGGCAGGGGGAGGAGGAGGTTAAATTCCTTGGATTTCCCATGGCAATGTAATTTATTTTTCATAATGAAAACTGTTCTGCTTTGAGAGGTTTGTTTGTTTGTTTTAACTATAATTTTTTTAAATCTTGGTTTTTAAAGAATCTTCCTTTCTTAATTTTAGTGTATCCTACAAATATTACTGTGATAACAAATCAAACAAAATTTTAAAGCAAGAAGAATTAGCCTCTAACTTACCACCTTTTCATTTTGTTTTGTTTTGTTTTGTTTTTATTTCATTTGGTGTTTTAGATCAGTTGTTCTCAACTAAGTGATTTGCCACCTTTTACCCCTGGGACATTTGGCAACATCAGGAGACATTTTGGGTTGTCATAACTGAGTGAGGAATTAAGGGAGTTTACTGGCATCGATAGGGTAGAGACCGAGGTGGGGGTAGCATCCTACAATGCACAGGACCGCCCTCTACAACCAAGAATTGCTAGGCCCAGAATGTGTTAGTGCCACGATTGAGAAAGCCTATTCTAGATAGTATGGTGAATAGCAAAAAGAATATGAACATCATATGTAACATGTAACACCAAAATATAAGAGGCTAAAAATAGGTATTTTCTTTCTTTTCTTTTTTTAAAATCAGGATGTCTGTTTTAGTCAACAGTTGGCTTTTGACTACTGTCTGCGTGCCAGGAGAGACAGGTTCCAGATATTTTGAAGGCATAAGATCCCAGTTCTCAAAGAGCTCACACTCTAAAAATAGAGATGGTACATAAATCAGAAAGTTATAAAATAATATGCAAAGTTTCATAATAATGCTAAGCAGTAAATAGCTTTGTTTGGGTGTGTCAGAGAAAGCTTGACAGAGGAGGTGAAGCCTGAGTAGTTTGTAGAAATTCTGCTCAAACTTGAATATTCACTGAGAGGCCAGTCAGGAAAGTGTAGGCCAAACAAGGGAAGAACATGTGATGAAGCCTGAAAGCTTGTTAAACAGCAACAAATGTAAGTAGCTTGTTAAGATGAGGCTGAAATTTTAGATAAGAGTCTTTTTATGAGGGTCTTGAAGCCCATGAGTTTGAAATTTATCCTGAGAGCAGGGATGTGCTACAACCAATGCCCATTTTACAAAGACCATCCTGATGGTTATGTGCAGGATGGAGTTGAGCAACCCTCTGGGAGAGTAGTTTAACTGACTCAGTAAGAGGTCCTGAAGGTGAGAGGTCACATAGAAAGGGCTGATTGTCAGGACCTGGCATCTTAAATGATATGGGAGAATGGTAGATAAGAAGAGAAAGGATGACTTCCACACTTTGTCTTGGGAATTTTGTGGATGATGGAACCTTTAACCAGGATCGAAAATACGTATGGGAGGAGGCAGAGCAAGCTTGGAGAGTTGGTGATAGAAATGTTTTGTTTTGTTTTTAACATGTTATTTTTGAGGCATCTATGGTACATGGTTTTTTGCTCAGGAGCTTATTGAATACTTGTCTGATTATGATTATTAGGAATGACACAGAGGAAGCACTAGAGGCTGGGAGTAAATGCTCTTTTTAATTTGCCATTGATTGCTTATAAGACCTTGGAAGTATTGCTTTTTAAAAAAAATGTGTAATGTTTAGACCATGGTGATAGGAATTTACCTCTTAGGGGAGTTGTTATAAGTGATATTGAGCTAAAGAATAAATAATTGAATATTATAAGGTATTTGAAAAATTGTACTGGTTAAACATTCTGGGGGCTATAGCAACTGCTTACCAAGATAAATGTTTGTGTATCATACATAGTTAGGTTTCAAAGATCACTTATTTTGATGCCATTTGAATAACATTGGTCGAGTTGCATGGATTGCCTCTGGTAGTGTTTTGATAAGCTTTTTGTTTTTGTTTTAGACTTTTCATTACTCAAGTATGGCTTTTCCCTGCTCTTTGCATTAGAAGAAAACCTTTGTTTTACAGCTTACGGCCAAACCTCTTGTGCTAAGCATTGTTTATAGTTCCACTATTAAAACCATAATAGAGATACTACCTTTAAAATGGTCACTGAAAATGCATTAGCTAATAAACATAGAAAGAAAAACAACTGTAAAATGTTTGCTATTACTGGGTTGTTCTAATGATCTTCATGGAGACGTCTTTCCATCAACCCTTTGAGCAGGAAGTACAGTATAAGGTTTCTTATGATTGTTACTACTGACACATTGTAAAGATCTTTTTCCTTTAATCTATTTAGTAAAGGATCTATTTAGTACTGGCCTGTGTCCCAGAATACCATCAGAGATAAGGCTATTACCCTTTCATTGAGCATTATCCTGGGAAAGTATTTATAAAATTGAACTCGATTGCACCTGCTAACCTCCTTTTTTTTTAAATGCAGAAAGGGTGGGGATGGAGATCATGTGCACTGAATTCAGATGGAACTGAGTGTTTGGCAGCACCGACACAAAGTGCTTTAGTTGGGGCCTTTTATATTGTGCAAATTGATTTCATCTTGGACTCTGAAAGCAATAAGTTGACAATTCAGATCAGGAAGTTGATCACATAGGGCACTTGGCAGTTATTGGCACAGTTGCAGTTTTTTCATGCACAGTTCTATAATAGGACTCCCAGCTATTTCAGAAATTAATCTAAAATGTTTGCTTGCCATTGCTGTCATGTTTTCTCTAAACTTACTATAAATGGAATTAAGTGGCATTATCTTCTCACATAAAAGACTATGTTTAGAAGTTAGATATTTAATATTTTGCTTAACTTAAAGTAAGTCATTAAAATGCAAAAGAATGATCCAAAACTTAGTTTCCTATTGAGTCTGTCGTAAGCTGCAGAAATTTGAACTGTTTCCATGTAATTTCAAGTATCTCTTTAAAGATATTTTATGTCTTCAAATTATTATACTTGAAGATGCTACGTGTGTTTATGTAAGTATGCTATTACAGCCCACATATTTGAATACTTGGCAAGTTGGTTGCTGGTTTGGGTGCAGCATTACTGAATTAAATGCAGGTTTGTGTCTTTCTAAAATTTTCTTCGATGGGACAAGATATAAATGAAATAAA
This sequence comes from Craseonycteris thonglongyai, assembly GCA_004027555.1. Taxonomy (NCBI): domain Eukaryota; kingdom Metazoa; phylum Chordata; class Mammalia; order Chiroptera; family Craseonycteridae; genus Craseonycteris; species Craseonycteris thonglongyai. The sequence continues at coordinate 21,514 of PVKE010016908.1, read as the reverse complement.
ACCACTCACAATTTTTTTGTCCCAATAAATCTTTTTTCTGTATTCCCTTCTAGTTTCTTCTCACACCCTCACATAATGTTTTAATAGTTATTGCAATGTTAAAATCTGCCATTTTTACTTCACCTTATATTTTAAACTTTTTCTATGGTGGTATATTGTGGATGTCCATTATTGCTATAATACAAATGCATATCTATTCTATTTGTATTTAATAATAGAGCTTTTGACCAAATTAGTGATCTTATAGGAATGTCAATTAAAATGTAACCAATTTATGTGATATAATGCTATATATTTTAAGCAAAATTGGACTGCATCCTAGGTCTCTTCAGTTAGCAATGTCTGTTGTACAATAAACATTATAGTATTTTAGTTGGTATATTACAAAATTAACAAGTCAGTAAAATAAGGTTAATCAAGGATTTGATGGACTGTATTCATCTGAATTGTGTGTATTATTTAGATATATAGTAGCTACATAGTTAGAGAAATACATGGTTACATAACTAATCTAGGATTGAATTTAAGCTGTTTTAAACTATCTGGAAACTGAAGATCCTTTTTTCAATTTATCAGTTGTTTTTTTTTAATAAGTTTGTTTAGTTTATTTGCAGTTAGCATGTCCTGCCTTTTAAATAAGAAAAAGGTAATGTATTATCTGAATGCCCATGTGCTACATGCCATACTTTTAACTGTTTAGTAATGTAAAGCATAGAAAAGAGAGGCAACATGTGTAGGTGGTTATGGGTTTAATTCCAGCTGTTACTTAGTGTCATTTTGAGCAAGTTATTTACCTTATCTTATAACTTCTATTTTCTCCTCTGTAAAGTGGATTTAATAGTACCTGCCTTAGAGAGTTACAGTAAATGATATCATTAATATACATATGGGGTTAGAAGAGAGGTTCACCCTACCAGTAACTTTGAGAGTTCCCAGCATGATGAAAGGTGGGGACAGGACGCTTGTTCATCCCCAACATTCCTCTTGGGATGGGAAAGGGCTGCACTTGGCTAATCCTAAGGAGCACTGGGGCTGGCAAAAACTCTTGATTTCTTTAGTAGGAGAATTTTACCATGGCTCTTTTCTTTGGTGGTTTGGAGGCAGTCCTGGATGCAGCTTGGTCAGTTATAATTAAAGTTAATCTTTTAAAAAAACTGATATATATATATATATTTTTTTACTTTAATGTATGTATAATGTGTGTATAATTAATACAATTAGTATATATAAATATATTATATATATCCTGACATAAGTGAATTAATAAGAGAAGTCATTGAGACTCTGCTTGCTAGCTAACATACATCTTTTCTTTCAACAGGCTCAGCACTATGCAGCTACAACCTAAAGCCTTCTGAATATACTACATCTTCAAAAGCATCTGTTCTTTGTCCCAAACTACCAGTTCCAGCGAGGTAAATTTTATTGTATTTTGTTAACTTACGACTTTTTTTATAGGTAGACTTTAAACTATACATGTTATTCTGAGAAAAGAGTCACTTGCTGATACCAGTTGCCTAGGTCCAATTACATTTTTACATCAATATGTAAAGAATAGTAATAAAAATGACTACATGTAGTGTATATCTTTAAAACACACACACACATACACTGGCAAACAGCTTTTCTCATCAGGCCTTTGGGGGCTCACTTTTTTTTTAATGTCATAATTTTTAAGTATCCAAAACTGCTGAATCCTTATAAAATCTATAGTAAACTTAGAAGTCAAGTCTCACAGTCTTCCAAGATTCTTTGTAGGTGATCCTAGTAATACTTATAGAAGTTATTTTAATTTACTTTGTAAACTTGAGAAACTTGCCAGTGATTATTCTCCATAGCTTATTTCAGGCTATATCCTTTAGGTACATTCTCTATAATAGATTATTTGCCATATCTTGTTCAAGATCATACTCAACAAGTATTTGTTATTATTAAGTACCTCCTCCCTGTAATGGATACAAGGATAAAGAAAAATGTCACAGTAGTTATAAGTAAAGCAAATTTTAAAGTTATAAATAGGTTTTTAAGAAAATAATACATTTTTAAGCTCTGTAGCATATAGCCTCAGAATTAGGTGTATAGGATTTGGAGCATGTCCAATCTTGAGAAATCTTGGTGCATAACACTATACATGACATGAGTCAGCTTTTCCAGGAATACTGAATGGATACCACTTTTATTGTATCTCAGTTTATTATAACAAGCTACTGGTTAAAACTATGAGACTTGTCTTATGTGTACTTTCCTATGGACTGCTTATGGGTGTAACTGGTGCTTTATTAACGTGAATTTGAAATTTTCTGTTGAAAAGTGAGCAAAGGATATATCAGTTAAATTTATTTCAGGTTTTAATCTTGTCAAGTTGCTATTGATGTTAAAATTTAAAGCCTTTGGACATAAAAATAAAGAGATTATTTTAAAAGATACTAAATAAAAATGTTCTACAAGTTATGGGCTTAGACCAATAGGTAAGGAGACTCCAATCATGAAAACTGAGACTAATAGGAAGGTTGTGACAGTAAAGAAAAGGAGGTCCTTTGAATTGGGGAAAATGTATCAATGTAAAAACAAGAAGCTCTGTCCTCTTATCTATTCAACTGCTAAAACTTGTTTTAAATACGTATTTCAAGTAGAGTCACTATTTTTAGGCATACACATTATAAAAGGATAACCAAAAAGCTGAGATATGAGAATGATACTGTGCTGCTCGTGAATAATGTAGGATGTGGAGGCAGGGGAGCAGAGGTTGGGGGATAGCTCACATTGCAAATCTTCCTCCTCCTCTGAGCTCTGATCCTACCATGTTGAGGACTGCCTGTTTCTGATTATCGTGGGTGTTCCCCTATTGGCAGCACACACATGCACATCTCATATACAGCCTCCCAAGGGCATCCATTGGAAGACAAAGCATAGCATTAGGGGCTTGGATTGTAGAGATGGGCAGACTTGCCTTCTGACAAGGTCATCCACTAAATTGTCAGTAATCCAACATGCAGTGGTGAGCAGTGGTCGGCAAACTGCAGCAAACTGCGGCTTTCAAGCCGCATGCAGCGAGCCCCAGTTTGCCGACCACTGGCCTGTACCATCTGCAAACTGACTATGTAAACTATGTTTATACTTTATGTAAAGATCATCTTGCTTTACTTATTTTAGTACCTCACAGTCTAAGGATCTTACCTCCTTAATCTGAACTCATCGTGTTGGAAAGTAAAGAAGTAACGGTTGATAGAAGGAAGGTAAATTAGGACCTTGTAAATATCATCAGTTATTATCTGGCAAGCAAAGTGAAAGGATCAGAAAATAGAATAAATTTATTTTAATAAAAACCTTGGGACACTGCCTTGTTCCACACTAGTTTTAGACACCAAACCTAAAAGGATGATTAAGATCTCATCTCTGTCCCTAAGAAACTCTGTCCTTAAAAAGTAGGGACTGTGGTTTTACATGTGACTTTTTATATGCCCAGAAGACCAGCACTAGGCAAATCTGTGATACAGGCAAATGGCCCCCAGTACCTTTCACATCTCTTTTGCTGTCTTAGGAGCACCCTAGTGGCAAAGAAAGAGCTGGACTTTGAGCCCAGATACTCCTGGAATGAATTCTGTCACTGCTTTCTACTTGTCAGCTTGAACAAATTAATCTCTGTATAAACCCAGTTTCCTCGTATATAAAATGGGAGTTTAATACCTCTGTCATGGAATTGTTTTAAGAGTTAAGTAAGATAATATGTGTCACAATTTGTTATTGTACTTGGTATTTGTTGTTGTTTTTTTTAAGATTTATTTTATTGTTTTTGACAGAGAGAGACAGAGACAGAGACCGAGAGAAGGGGGAGGGCCCAGAGCAGTCTCCATAGTTGTACATCATCACTTTTCAACATAGTTTCATTTCACACAGGTGGGTGGGGGTCATGCAGGGCAAGAACTGACTGGGGCCTCCCGCGTGGGAAGCATGCCCCCACAAGCTGGGGACCAAACCGGGGACCTCCCACATGGGAAGCTTGCCTCAGTGAGGACCTAACTAGGGGCCACACTCCAGTTCAGCATATGGGTTCGCATGGGCCAGTGCCATGATTCAATCCTTGGACTACAGGGTTGCAAAGTGAGCACTTAACCCACTGTGCCATCTTGGCATCCCCTGTACTTGGTACTTGTCTTAGTGAATATTACTTCTCTAACTTGTAGAGCCTCTCCCTTACCCCCAACCTTCCTGGGCACCTATGTACCTTCTGCAACTTGGAGGCAGTGTCTGTTATAGAGAAAAGCAATTGTAAACTAATTTGCAATAAAACGTTAGCTCCACGTAATTACCAAATGGTTACTGTTCCTAAGAGCTAGCCCATATACTTCCAATGCATAAACAATAGAGCTACAGAAAATTGCAATAGTAAAAACAGAGTCCATAAATTCAGTTTATTCATTAAACATTTATTTTGTACTTTCTGGATACCCAAAAGGATATTGAGTGTTAGGGGAATTAATAACATAACATGGAAATGAGAAACTAATAGTCAAGCAAAAGTGTTATCTATTTATATTTTTAAATGAAGGATTAAAGGTAAATCAACATTTATAAATCACCTACTGTATGCCAGCCACCACATTAAGCTTCTCATATGTAATTTATTTTCTCATTTAACCTCACAAAAGCCTACAAGAACACTGTCCCTATTTATAGATGAGCAAATAGGAGGTAAGCGAGGTCAAATGAGTTATTCAAGGACACACAACTAATTGTTTGGAGTCAGAATTTGAATCAAGACTTTATAGAGCCTATACCACAGTTTAAAAAGAAAGAGTACAGGAATGAAAGAAGGAAAAAAATGAAATGTATGGAAACAACTGCATATTGCCATTAGATTCTTGACTTGCTTATTTCTTGCCTTTTTTTAATGTGCTATAGAGATATTTCCATAACCCCATATTATTATTCTTTCTTAAATAAAACTTTTAATTAGAAATCATGTGTAACTGTTTATTAATAACCTGAAAGTCAGGGAAGCCGGGATGGCTCAGTGGGTTAGGCGCTCACTTTGCAGCGCCCGGGACCAGGAATCGAATCCCGGCCCCGGCCCGTGCGGAACCATATGCTGAACTGGGAGCTCCCCCAGATCAGTTCTCTCTCTGTCTCTGTATCTTTCTCTCTCTCTCTCTCTCTCTCCCTGTCAAAAATAAAGAAATAAAAATATATTTAAAAAAAAAAATAACCTGAAAGTTGTTTTGTTTTTTTTTAAGATTTATTTTGTTTTTGTTTGTGGGTTTTTTTGACAGAGAAACAGACAGAGAGAGATAGAGAGAAGGGGGAGGGCCCAGAGCAGTCCCCATAGTTGACAGCATTAGTTTTCCATATAGTTTCACTCCACAGGTGGGCGCGGGGCTGCACAGGGCAGGAACTGGGCTGGGAGTCTTCTGCATAGGCCCCTGCAAGAACTGAACTGGGGACACACCCCAATTCAGCATATGGGTCCGCATGGGCCAGAGCCAGGATTTGATCCTTGGTCTCCGGAGCAGCAAAGCAAGCGCTTAACCCACTGAGCCATCCCATCTGCCCCTGAAAGTATTTTTTTAATTGAGGTGACATCGACTTATAACATTATATAGGTTTCAGGTGTACAACATTATAATTCGACGTTTATGTATACTACATTATGCTCACCATCAAAAGTCTCATTTCCATCAGTCACCGTATAATTGACCCTCTTTACCCATTTTACTCTCCATCCACTCCACTTACCCTCTGGTAACAACCAGTCTATTGTCTACCTCTATGAGTTAGTTTTTGATTTTTGTTTTATAACCTGAAGTTTGCAAATAACTGTGTGAGATACAAACTCCTGTCTTTGTTTATGAAGGCATATGGATAAGAGATACTAGACATTGTCACTGTACTTTGAGGGAGCTCATTAACTTGATAGTCTGGACTTAAAGGCAAATGGACAGTATGTTTGCCAAGGTAAGGAACAATTTTCCTGTGAGTGGCTAATTAAAAAAAAAAAATCTTTAAAACACTCATTATAAATTCATTTTGTTCTTGTTGACTGATGTCTTAATAATGCGAAACAGCATCAGTTCCTAATGGGACTACGTTGACCTCCTATATTCTGTGGGCTTTGAAAAGTAGTAAAACTTACTGTAAATATAATTCTTTATGTTCATCCTCTTAATTAAGAAGCACAGAGTGTGTTATGTAAGTAGACACTAAAGTAGAAATGATCTCATTTACCAGGTTCTCAGAATTATGTTTTGAGAGGTATATGAAATCAGCTAACTCATCTTAAATTCATTATATCACATGGGATTTAAATGGTGAAATATAAGACAAATCATATCAATGCCATAATTACTTGGGATTTTTTTTAATGAGAAAATAATTCAAGTGTTAAAAACTCAATGCTTGTCAAATTGTTTTTGTTTGCAGAAGAGTTGAGAAAAAGAATGGTATATAAGGGAATCTAGTGCTCTTTTACTTTAAAGCTAAGTATTTAATTTTTTACTACTGTGTCCAAATATTATCTTCTCTTTTATTTGCCTTCAATTTTCATACCAGTAAGAGTAGATTTTGACAATCAGTTAGACAGCGTAGTTAATCAGCTTAAGCTAAGTTTACAACCTGCAAATTTAGAGGTGTCTGGGTTGTTGTTTTTTTTAACTGACAGATTGATAAAATAAGGGATTGTTGTTATTTTGCTTCAGTTCTATGAAGGATACATGTAAAAATACTTTTTCCAATTGGCTGCATGTTTACATACAGTGTAAAAATTACTTAAAAGGGGGAAGCCGGGATGGCTCAGTGGGTTGAGCGCTCACTTTGCAGCGCCGGGGACCAGGGATCGAATCCCGGCCCCGGCCCGTGCGGAACCATATGCTGAGCTGGGAGCTCCCCCAGTTCAGTTCTCTCTCTGTCTCTGTATCTCTCTCTGTCTCCGTCAAAAAGCAATGAAAATAAATAAATAAATATTTTTTAAAAAATTACTTAAAAGGGTAAGTTCAGAGCAGATATTACTCAGCATTTCATCTTTAAAAAAAAAAAAGGATTAGGGATGCTGGGATAGTTCAACATGTTGGGTGCGTGCCTGGCAACCTCGAGGCCCGGGGATTGAATCCTGGCCCGTGCAGACCCATGAACTATGGCACAACTGCTAACTGCTGAGATGATGGCGAAGGTTCTTGCCTCCCATATGGGAGGCCCTCCAGTTCAGTTTCTGCCCAGCACAGTCGCACATGCACCTGTGTGGAATGAAACTGTCACGACTAATGATGTACGACTATGGAGACTGCTCTGGGCCCTCCCCCTTCTCTCTCTCTCTCTCTCTTCCTCACCTTCTTTCAAACAATAAAAAATAAATCTTTATAAAAAATAAAGGATTTAAATTTTAAGAGTAGAATCCCTTTTCAAATCATCTGTTCTCATTGCAAGTCTGAAAAGCAGAAAAATACTAAAGATATTAGCATTCTACTTCTATTTAGAGTCATTCATTTATGGGTGGGTACATTATTATTATTATTATTATTAAAATTATTAATATCTGAAAAGACAGAGCACTACTCCTACTCTTTCAGCTAACAGATGGAGAAACAGAGAGAGAGAAAGATGGAGAGACATGTAATTATGTAATGTTATAAGAATCACCCTGGGCTTTTGAACCCAAATCCAGTTTTCTTTATCACAGGCTCCACTCTCTTTTAGAAATGACATGTCTTTCTCTTTGAATGTAAAAATACACCAACACCCTATTATAATATGGGAGCTGTAGGCGGAGCCACCTGGGGACAGAGGGTCAAGTTCACAGTGGTTATCTGACAGGAAAAGCGAAACAGGAAAGTAGGGCCAAGAAAATCGGTGGATATTAAAAAAAGACAAAGCATTAGTATCCTTAAGGTGTATATATTTTATAGTTAGTTACTTGATTATATCCTGTAATATTTGTAATTAAGTCAATTTTACTTAAAAGTATTCCTTAATTTAATATTTTCTTACATTAGTGAAAGTTTATTATATCACTTGCTAAAGTTTAACAGTATGGAGGATGTTGCTTATTCTATCCCAGAGGTGCTCATTTACCAACATTTAAGGCAAATCAGTACATGCTTCACTGATATTCTTGCTGTTTTTCAAGGAAGGTAACAAAGATAGTGTTTTGCTTGGGGTCATAGAAAGTTGCTTTGCTGAGATTAGAAACCTTGGAGTTTAGTGTTCAACTATATGATCTTAGCCACTAATTTGACCAAAATATAATGCCAACCAAGAATAAGACCATATTTATGTCATTCTAGTCAAAAATGTTATGTTAGAGCTGTGACTCATGGTCCTACAAATAATTCTGAAGATGTGGGATTTATTTTGGCAATGGCTAAAGTTTAACTTAGTGCACACATAAGTGTAAATTTATGCATTGACACACATATGGGCTGTCTTAGAATCCAAACAAGTCACAACTGAGGGCATGTTCATAGAGTTTTGTTTAAAATCTCTTATTGATTAGGTGGTTACTATCCTCTCAGAAGCTAAAGTAGAACCATGTTAATAACAAAACTGATATATATCATACTTCACGCATATAGCTATGTTCCTTCACAAGTAAGTGCTGCATTCTGTATAAGCTTCTGTAACAGATTACCTCTTTTTTTTGGACACAGTTGATCTCATAACAACATATGAAAACAAAATAAATAGGTCAGAATCCCCTTACCCTGCCAAATCAGAGATTTTTCATTTATTTATGTTTTTATGCTCTCATTCTTATGTGTATATCTTTGATACAAAGACACAGTCATCACTTTAGATATAAAGTTTTAGTTTTTTTCCCTTGCATACATTAGTAGTTATGGTTATTGTTTTAAATAGCTGCATATTAGACTGTCTGCTGACATATTGGCATGACTTAATTTATATGAGAGTTATTAAGCTTTTGCCTGACTCCTTTTTTAATCTAAGTTTTTGTATGCTTCTCTGATAGGGGAAACATTGTATTATTGGTTGCAAATTTCAAGCAAATACACGTGTGGCTTTTTTGTTTTTGTTTTTTATGTTTCAATAGCTTATAGCAAAAATTCATTTTCAGTTCAATGAAGTATATGTTTGTAAGTTTGTCATCTGTCCCTTGATTGATAGATATGTAGGCTGAGGAGTTGAAGTGTTTGGTTTGCTTTTGGTAGGGGTGTGTGTGTGTGTGTGTTTGTGTGTGTGTCAGAAGGGGAGGGTAACGTCTTCTGTTGGAATATGCACTCCACCCTCTTTGATAAGGTCTGTGGTAAGATTTTCATCACTGCCCATGACAGTCATCTTCATAGCATTAAGCTCACAGCTCTTAGCTCCCATATGATGTGTGGAGGGTGGAGTGTATTGCAGTCATATTCACCTTTCATTTGTGTGTTTGATGTGGCGTTTATATTAAGTAGGAGTAATTTTTTTTCTGATTTTTTTTTTCTTGTGTCACCAGTGCACCTATTCCATTCTTCCATCGCTGTGCTCCTGTGAACATTTCCTGCTATGCCAAGTTTGCAGAGGCCCTGATCACCTTTGTCAGTGACAATAGTGTCTTACACAGGCTGATTAGTGGAGTAATGACCAGCAAAGAAATTATATTGGGACTTTGCTTGTTGTCACTAGGTAATTGTTTTTCTCCTTCTTAGCCATTGCATAGTACTGCAGTAGAAGACTGTTTTTTCTTTTAACCAAAATATGAATACAACTGGGGATACTTGTAAAATGTTTAATTTCCCATAGCCAAAATAATTGTTTCAGATTATATATGGTATAAATATGTGTGTGTGTGTATATATATATATATATCTGAAACTCATTTCTTTTTCTCTCATTGGTGAAAACTGGTGTTTTCCCAAACTTTGATTACTAAGTCTATAATAACCCTTAACATGATAGCAGGAGGCTTCCTTTACTCAATCAATCCTTTTATTTTTGTTATGAACCTAATCTTTGGCTATTTGCTTATAAAAAGAGGCCACATATTTTCTTATATATTTTCATCAAAGAACATAGATTTCTGATAGATTACTTTTGAAATATGTACTTTTTTTCTTTTTTCATTGCAACAATTCATCCTATCACTGTATTGCTGGAAACATTAATAAATCTCCACTTGCTAGCCATTGAATTTTCTGGTCAATCAGTAGAGAATATTATCAAATAAAACTGTTATTTTTAAGATGTGAGTCCCTGTATTAGCCTAGAACTATATGTAGCAATATTACAATTTACAGACCTTTTTGGTGGGGAGAAGTAAACTGTAGTAGGAACCAGCCATTTCATTATATAAGTAAAATGGGCATTTCATGCCTGTTAACAGCTATTGTCAATTGCGAAGACTAACTGTATTCCCATCTTGTCATTAGGGAGTATTTTCTTTTTGCTTAGGTAGTACTTGATTCAATTGAAATAGTTCTGTCCATATGAAAAGCTATTTCTGTGATAGCTTGAAACATTTCCATCTGTTTTTTGGTTGCTGTACATATATTGCAAAAGTGAATACTTTAATAATGTTACCTCATCACAGATATCAACCATTTATTCAGCGTTGCAAATTGCCCAAAGTAACTTGACTGTTAGCCTACCTTCATATAAAAATTATTTGGTTTCTGGAATAGTTGAATATTTACCAAGAAAAAAAACCTAAACCTTAAAAATAGTGATAATAATTTTGTTAAGCCATTTTATTAGAATGGTTGGTTCTCTTTTGACTCCTAAGATCTTTGTCCATTTGTTTGTGAAATGGGCCTTTCGATAATTAAAGACGAACAAATTATGATTTCAGAAACAAATTTCCCCTTATAAGGGTTAAAGTCTCTCACATTATTTATTGAGATTTTTCACTTAAGATTTTAGCATGCTGGAATTTAGCTTGAGATGTGAAGAGTTAGCTAAATAACTCAAACTAAGTTTTGCTTATTTTTGAAGAGCTTCTCAATGTGGACTCCTGACCTCAGTTGAGACATGAGGTCAGAGGAATTTTGTCCTCAATAGGCTTCAGGATATTGCTTCTTAGGGTCAGATCATCTCTTGGAATGTTCTAAGAGAAACAACCAGAAAAAAAGATAAAATACCATCTAGATTTTTGACCAACCATCAGAGAAGTTGGCCCTGAAATGCATAGATTAGTCAAGGAAGTGTAGCACCTAATTTAACTGATCTCTGCCTACATGTGATAATTCTGGTCACCAACATGACATGTCATTCTCTACACTTTGTGTGTTGGCATGTGCATTTACATGTGAATTTGATGCCTTCCTGTGGTGAATCCGTAACAGTTCTGTGCTGTTTTTGAGTCACCATGTGCATTTGCATGTATTCTTTTCTGTCTTTCATAAATCCGCAGTTAGGTGCCTTTGATTTCAAGTGATGCTATGCAGGTGGCACAAGTACCACAGTGAAAGTGCAAGAGCAACCAGCTTCCTTCCTTACCTAAATTGGGGTCATGAACTTGTCAGTAGCAACAAATTATTTCCCTAGAAGAAAACCATTGAAAGAATTTCTCTTTATATTTTCCAGTGTCTTCAAATAATATTATAAATGTTTTCTATCTTCCTTACAGTTCTATCCATGATTTTGATGGTGATAATCAGGTATATATCAAGAGTACTTGTGTGGATCGTAACAATTCTGGTCATACTGGGTTCACTTGGTAAGCTGCTTATTTCTTTGTTTTTCAGTAATTAAAATTGAGAATTAAAGATTGCTTTTGACATTCCCATAACTCAGAACTACTTTGATTATTTTAAATAATTTTCTGCTTATCAATTAAACTGTGAAAGATTGGTAAGTGGATTATATCAATCACTCAATCATGTAAAATGGCAAGGTTATTAAAATTTGGAATAAAAACAAATGGAGATTTTTTTTTTTAAAGGAGCTAGTGTATTTTTGTCAGTATTAGTTTGGGGGAAGGAGGCCTAGAGAAAAGGCAGCAATTGAGGCTCTGTTCTGCTACTGGCTCTTTAATTTTCACTTGATTCTTCCAGTGTTCCTTGCCCAGCAAGTGAAGGGCTCCACTCTTAAGACCTGATCATGTCCCAAAGGCCCCATCTCCAAATACCATCACATTGGGGATTAGGTTTCAACATAAGAGTTTGGGACGACACAGATATTTAGCTCATAACAGATGGATAGTTTTTATGATAAATGTCGATTGGAATCCCAGCTTTGGCACTTAATAGTTATGTGACATTTGGCATGCTGCTGAACTTTCCTAAATGTCAGTTTTATCATTTGTGATGTGAGCTAATAATGCTCACTTAATAGTATTGTGGTGATTAAATTTGGTTGCTTTTATTGCGCAGTTCCTAGCACAAATTTAAATGTTTGATAAATGATACCTACTGTGGATGTTGTGAACAACGTCCTCTTTGATATCATTATCATCTCATTCTTGAGCCTTGAACTTGAGCCTGTATCTCATAATTTAGAATATATTTTATACCATTTCTTTGAGGTTATTAAACAGTTTCTTAAATAATTTTCCAGTACCTTCAAAATAGATTTATTTCCCTTGCTCTGAAATATTTTTCATAGAGTATGGGTGCTTTGCTTTGTTTTCTCATCTTCAGTAGAAGAAAAATTCAGAATCTGCCAACAGGTAAGGGTATGGAATTTCTCCTTAACTCATTTACTCTTTACTTTAGGGAACTGGAGGTCAGGTTGATTTGTACAGATCTTGGCTCAGATTCTCATTTCCCAGGCATTTATCTTATCCACCTCTCTCTCTCTCTCTCTCTCTCTCTCTCTCTCTCTCTTTCTTTGACTCATTCACTCTTCACTGTAGTAAAATTGGAGGTCAGGTGATTTGCAGAGGTCTTAGCTCAGTTTCTTATTTCCTAAGGCATTTATCTTGTTCTCTCTCTCGATATTCCATTTCCTTCCAGCATGATCTGATTCCTGCCACTATCCCCCTTGCTCGTTGCTTCCCCCTATCTCTTCTGCCAGCAGTGGTTTTACTTCAGCATCTTAGAACTTACCTCTTGCCTAGAACACTCTTTCCTAACATAGTGTCATAGATTGCTGTCTTCTGGTCTTTGATTCTCTTGCTCAAATTCATCTCACCAGTGAGGCCTTGTTTACACATCTTCTATAAAATTGCAATGTTTTCCCACCATTAACACTTTCTGTCCCTCTTACCAGATGACTTTTTTCTTAGACTCAGCCTACTGTGTTTTTACTTTATTCTTTATTTTTTGTTTCCCCATTAATATATAAGCACCATGACAGGTGAGGGTAGGGACAAGGTTTTATTCACTGCTCTATCCTTGACTCCTAGAACAGGAGATGCTACTTAAAACATTTACTGAATGGATTGAATGAAGGAAGGTATCTGATGCAGCTCTCTTACATGAAGATAGGTTTGCCTCTGTCTTCAGTCTAGTTCTTGAAATCTCTGAACCAGTAATGAAGATAAAAACTCCCAACCTTATTACTCACTGCTGATCAAAGACTTCCTGTCTTTGTGCTTACCTTTGGTAGGAACTGTTTTGATCTCCATTTATTCATTGTACAGGTATTTCATCAACTGTATAACTGTGTCAGCACTTGGTGTTGGGGTGACCATAATGAGGGCAACCAAGAAGCTCTTTGCCTTCTTGGCTTCATTGCTGATTCCTATGACGCGTTCTTGCTTCCCATAAGCTCCCCTCTAGGCACTGAAGATCTCTGGTGACCAATTCCTCTCGGGTATCTGTTTTTGCTGACTCTCTCTTATCTTCAAAGTCAATAATAATTACAGTTGAAGGAAGTTTCTTTGGTACATTGGAAGATTTATAAGTATCTAGTGTGGAAGATAATATGAATAATTGGAGCTCCCCTTATGCTGGTAAAATGCTGTAGCCACACACTTTCCAGCCAAATGAATTGCTGCTGCATGGGTCCCACAGAGATAGATGCCTAGGAAGGGTCCCGAAAATTGAGGATTTATGTTACATGATTTTTTTTTATGGTAATCATTGCAAAAACAATTATTTCTGTCTCCAGGTGGCACCGGTGTATTGTGGTGGCTATATGCAAAGCAAAGAAGATCTCCCAAAGAAACAGTTATTCCTGAACAGCTTCAGATAGCTGAAGACAATCTCCGGGCCCTCCTCATCTATGCTATTGCAGCCACTGTGTTCACGGTGAGGTTAGGTTTAGGTATAGCTTTCAGGTTTATGTTTTTTATTTATAGGAGATCATTAATGGAGCATAAACTTGCCTCTAGCTATTGCATGCCTGACCTTGATCTCTATTAGATAAAATCGGTCCCACTGAGTATGACACACACTAAAAAGTCTTCATAAGCCTTCTCTAATTGATAGTGCTATTTGATGCAATGTTTTATTCTGCGTTGCCTGTTTTATAGAGGATTTTCACCAAGAATATGTATATTATCATTTACTAGTGGCATAAGATAATATAATTACTTTAAAAAATAGTTCTATTTATTATAGAAAAATTTATTAAGAAAAAAGTCATCTCATCGTTTCATTTACTTGTTTACTAATTAGGTTCCCAATATTTTCCTTTTAAACTTTTCTTTATAAAGAAAAAAAAAGTTTTATTGTTTGAGAGAAGGTGAGAGGGAGAGAGAAAGAAGAGGGAGGGCCCAGAGCAGTCTCCATAGTTGTACATCATTAGTTGTGACATGGTTGCATTCTATACAGGTGGATGTGGGCCATGTGGGGTGGGAACCAAACTGGGAACATGGGAGGCAAGAACCTTCACTACTGAGCCATGCTGGCGGTTTCCAGTTGCTCTGCAGTTCAGCATATGGGGTTTGCACTGGCTGGAGCCAGGATTCAAACTGGGATCTTCACAATTGCAAGGCAAGCACTCAACCACTGAGCTATCCCAGCATCCCTTAAACTTTTCTTTTAACAATACTATTTCACAAATATAGGTGAGCTTCACTGCTTATCAATAAGACAGTATAGTTACTAATTAATATGTGGTTATATAATCTATATATCTTTGGTTCATCTTCTCTCTGAAAAAAGGAGAAAAAATCTCAGTCCACTTCTAGGTATAATCCCTAGCTTGTTATTGAGCATCAAGAAAAAAACAATAATAATAAAACCACCATAAAATCATTGGTGCCCAGGACATTTATTTTTATTATTGTGTAAATATTTGTTAATTATCTTCTTTTTTATAAAAGAATTTATTCTATTGTTTGAGAGAAGGTAAGAGAGAGAGATTGGGGGAGGGCCCATAGCAGTCTCCACAGTTGTACATTGTTAATTGTGACACAGCTTCACTCCACACAGGTGGATGTGGGGCCACGTAGGGTGGGAACTGAACTGGGAGCTCCCACATGAGGCAAGAACCTTCACTGCCATCCTGGGGAACACCAGGTGTGCTACAGTTCAGTACGTGGGTTTGCATGGGACCTCATGGTTGCAAGGCAGGTTCTCAACCTGATGAGCTATCCCAGCATCCCCTCCAGAGCTTTTTAAAGTCAATCTTTACCCAATTCAAGTTTTTCATAAACCTCCTGGCTGGCTCTTCATTTACTGTTATTGGAGAATGGGCCCTCCTCAGTGCAGTGTCCAGATTCTTGGTGTCCCAAACAAAGAATTAAGCTAGACACAGAAGTAAAAGGGTGAAAGAATAGTTTATTAAAATTAGAAGTATACTCCCAAGAGGGTAGCAGAGAGGGTAGTTTATTCGAAGTGAAGTACACTCCAAAGAGATAGGGGCGGGCCTGAGCGAAAGAGTGGCTCAAAGGGCCTGTTAATCATCTTCTACGCACAGTTCTCTGTACTAGATGCCAGGGCAGGAGGGTGGGTGCTGGTGAACAAAGGGTGAATCTCACATGGACCCTGGACTGAAGAAGCTCTTGGCCGCAATAAAGGAGAAGAGACGTGATCCTTTCCCCCATTTTTCAGAGAGACAAGTATATATCTGTTTAAATAAATTAAGTGTCTCATCCTGAGAGACAAACAACATGTTTCGATTCCTAATGGGTGGAGAAAGGAAAAGCAGAAGACTTCTAGGCTTTATTAATAAATTGAGAAGTCTTTTTATTTAGCTTTAAAGGACATTTTCAATATACAATTGAAAATAAATACTGCAAAAGAGATACAGACTGATAAAGTATTTTTAGGATTTTAGAATGAAGGGTTACATTAAATATTTTCGCCATTATTCAGTTTCTGTTTTCACTGCTTAAGACAATAACTGGAACCTTTCCCTCCATTCCCTCCACACAGGTTATCTTGTTCCTGATAATGTTGGTTATGCGCAAGCGCGTTGCTCTCACCATCGCCTTGTTCCATGTGGCTGGCAAGGTCTTTATTCACTTGCCACTGCTCGTCTTCCAACCCTTTTGGACTTTCTTTGCTCTTGTCCTGTTTTGGGTGTACTGGATCATGACACTTCTTTTTCTTGGCACTACTGGTAAGAAACAGGTTGCTTCTTTCTCTTAATAATGAATCTGAGTTGCATTAAAATATTTAAAATATCAAAGAGGTTTAATTCTCCAGAGATTTTTTTTGACAGTCTAATAGCGATCAGAACTAGCAGTGGTTATGTCTGTTCAATACCTTATTTTCCATTCATGATTTTTGGATCATACTAACAACGTGGGTGTGAACCAGGGAAAGCCTGAAATTGCATCCTAGGTTGGGGATGATCTTGGATTTGTGAAGTAAGCTTCTACTCAGACATTTGAATCCATTCTGAGATGAGCTAATGAATGCAGTCTCACTTTAGAGTTGTCTCAGATACCATTTATAGCTAAAGATCACCTTGCTCCCTTGGGATTTTCTAGGTTGGAAATGATCTGAATCTAGCTGGAGTTCCTAGTGATGGTACAGTTTGTAGACGCTCAGATTTGCTTGTAGTCATAGTTATTATCAAAGGTTACACCTAAGTGGAAGGAGTTGTAAGGCATGGTGTAAGGTTAGTAAACACGTATAATATGTAACTTTTTTGGCCATTCAGTTCACATTCACCAGTTGAATATAATATGAATTTATGTACTTTGCTAGTAATGTAGGTCTGTAATTATTGTACAAGTAAGAGCCCTGGAAAAAATTGAAGTATTTGAAAATTCATGCCTAAGTAATTGATAATGTGGTAAGAACAACATTCAAACAGAACAGATTTTAACAGCTATTCATAATGGCTTTGGGGAAAACAAAATGCTTAATTGTACAGTGTTTGACTTAAGAACTTTTCAAGTGATAATTATTTTGTCACTTAATAAAATAGCACTGTGATCCTAAAATTTGTGATTTAGGGTTAGGGACCTATTGTTGAACCTTAGATTAATTTCTTGCATTTAATAGCCATATTTTTTGGTTTACACTTTTTGTGCTTCTTTCCCTCCTTGATTTTTCCTAGGCAGTGCTTTTCAGAATGAGCAAGGCTTTGTGGAGTTCCGAGTTTCTGGGCCTTTGCAGTACATGTGGTGGTACCATGCAGTGGGCCTGATCTGGATCAGTGAGTTTATTCTGGCATGTCAGCAGATGACTGTGGCGGGTGCTGTGGTCACGTACTATTTTACGAGGTGAGAATTTATACTCATCAGGACTCTTAAGATCCTCTGTGTGACGGTGCCAGAAGGGGAAGGAACTGAGGCTTGTAAGAGCTTAATTTCTTTAAAAAGTAATTGGAAGCAAAGGTGATAAAATGTTAAAGAGTTGATCATTCTGGGAGGTAGGAAAATGAGAGGTGGTTATTTTATTCTTTACATTTTTCTAAAAGTTTTTCAAAAATTAATCAGAACATTAGGCAGTGATATAACGAATTATATTTAGCAGAAGAATAAATCTTGTAGTAGTGCCTTATGTAAAGTCTGTCAAAGGACAACTAGCCTTTTTAATTTGTGTCAAAACAGTTGTGTGACTCCCTTTTCTAACTTCAGAGCTGCATATAAGCTGTAGGCCTTTTAGTTTTCTATTATAATAAGGTACCAAGTCTAGATTAAACATCTTTTTAAGTTCAGTTTTTTGACTGTACAATTAACTTCATAAGTACTTACTAATAAGAGCTTTCATAGCACAGTTTTATTTAACACATTTGAGCTTAAGAACCCATGAAACTACCATAGAGAAATGAAACTTTAATTTTATATGGTACATCGGTAGCATTTATATTAGTTGTACTAATATTTGCCATTTTGTCATAAAACTCTGAAAAGAGAAATGAACCAATTTTTCACTGCATTGGACTCTAAACCATTCCTGTGTTTCCATCCCTGTCTAGCCTTTTTTTAATTGTCTTTTTGGTCATTTTGAAATAGGGATAAAAGGAACTTGCCATTTACACCTATTTTGGCATCAGTGAATCGCCTGATTCGTTATCACCTTGGTACTGTGGCAAAAGGGTCTTTCATCATCACGTTAGTCAAAATTCCACGCATGATCCTTATGTACATTCACAGTCAGCTGAAAGGAAAGGTAAGGGGAAAATACTTTTCTGGGCTTTCCACGGGCACATCCCAGACCTCAGTTTTGCATGTAGCAAGACACCCAATGACATTTTAAGTAAAAAGCTGTGAACGTTTTCTTCACAGTCCTGGCCAAGTGGAGCCTAGTCCTTCCCCCTTTGTCTCCCACTCTTGCCGTCCATATACTCTGGCAAAAACCCATTTCATCACTGGTTTCCAAGTGTCCTGTTCTTCTCTTCCTCTGTGTCAACTCACACTTTCCTCCTAAGAACTGCTTCTCTGTACTTGACTGTGGAAATAACTTGCATTTCATCATCTCTTTGCTGAAACGCCACCTCTTCCTAGAAACCTTCCTCGATTCTTCTCATCTCCCAAATAATGTGTCTCTCTCTGGTCTCCACTCTCATAGCACTAGTATCCATATCATCTTCTGATTCTAACTTTTTTTATGGTTAGCATATTTCTTTCCTCTTACTAGATTGTAAGTTCCTTGCTGGTCTTACATACTTCATTTATATATAGTAGGTACTAAATAAATGTTAAGCTGATGAAAAATAATACACCTATTATATTTTGAGGAGGAGGAGGAGAGGGTGGGTGTGGAGGCTTTGAAGCATAGTTTCTGATTTTTTTTTTAATTTTTATTTATTTTTCTAACACTTAGAGTTTTCTTTATAAGATGGTTTGATTCTTTGGTTTTTAAATTTTTTCAACTTCTCCTTTCCAGGAAAATGCCTGTGCTCGATGTATGCTGAAATCTTGCATCTGTTGCCTTTGGTGTCTTGAAAAGTGCCTAAATTATTTAAATCAGGTAAAATACTTTTAAAATAAATCTAACATTCATTTTTAAAGATAGGTTTGTTATTTCTTCTTCCAAGATAAAATGATTGCACTTAATTGAAAGATGTTATGTTTTTCTCATGGTACTGTACATCCTGCCTTGATCAAGTATATCTATTTCAATCATATTCTTATTTCTAAAAGTAACATATGTTCTTACCATGGCTCATTACTAATTAATTGTAATACATGGATAAAATATCATTAGGCTTCATCTCTCAGGAAAGACATTTATGTCTTATCCCTTAATTCACATTCTTTCATCTTTGATTTTCCCTAAGAATCTGTCTGCTCTAGCCATAGCTCCTTCATTCTTTAAAAAAAAAAATAACTGAGTCAGCCACAGCAAATAGGTATTTAGGCCACATAATGTCCGTTGTCCATGGGCCACAAGTTTGTTGCCAATGCTTTAAAGAACTGAGAGGATAATAGTAAAGGTGATTGTTGATTGGAAGTAGAGTGGGCCAGAGTCATTTTGCAGCACAATATGAAATTCCCTCACCCTAAACCACACTCCAGTGCCACCCAGCATGGGAAAGGAGGCTGTCTTCAAAACAGAATTTTAGATCTTAAAAATGAGCATTTGGTATTGACAGCATAGGTGTTAGAGTTTTGCAAATAAATAGGGAACTGAGAAGTGCCCTTTGTTTCTGTGGGTGCTTATCTTAATGTGACGTGAATGTGATTATATATCTAATCTAACAGGTAGAATTCACTTTAGGTAGAGATTGTTACAGCTTGAATCTGTTTCTCATGGTCTTTGGACTGCTCAGGCCATGGCTGGGCACTATTTGGTACATATTTCTTCCAAATGTACTATTTGGTACATTTAACACTACTCTGTAGCTGATAAGCTCTTAAAATAAAGCTTCTCTTCATATAGTAGGAGTGGGAATTGTGGAAAATATTTTTTGAGTGTCTACTACCTGATTCTATACTAAGCACTTCATATACAGTATCACTTTCTCTCCACAACTCTGTAAGGAAAGCCCATTTCTTCAGTTTTATAGATGAGAAAATTGAGACTGGCATCTCCAGGCAGATCACATAACCTAGAGGTAGAGGAGGTTTTCAAGTCTAAGTTTGCCCAGCTTTTGGCATATCACACTGCCTCTTGCATAATTACATAGATGCTTTTGTGCAACATAAAAGAAAACTGAAGTATAGTTTATTGAGACTATGCAGATATCTCTAATCCTCATGTATCATGCTTGCTAGACTGTGATGGTTTTAAAGACAATCTATTTAAGATTTACAACATAGGTTCAATGGTGATGATCTGTAAGAAGTCTAAAAACTTAGAACCAAACTGAATGAAATCTGTGGTATGAGTTTGACTTTGTGCCCCCTGCATCCCTCACTTAAAATAAGAAAGGCATCATTTTAATTGCCTTTTCTTCCCTTGTTTAATTTATAATGGTTTACACATTGAGTTGCACATATCCTGTTCCCTTTTTCCTATCATTACTGTCTAGTTTGCCCTTGTTGAGTTATTATGTAGTATTTTAAACCTTAAGAGAACTTCTAGGTCCTTAAGTGAAGAAATGGAAAAAGGTGTGACCATGTGGAAGCTGTGCATGGGAACAGATGACCAAGCAGTGCTACCTGCATGGTGACCCTCTGCCCTAACATGTTTCTTCCACATGATCATTACATTTTCATTAAATCCTGTCAAACAGAAATGCTACCAGTGACCACTCTGGCTAATAGGCATCCTTTTAAAAAGATTCCTGGATGGTGATCACCTTTTATTTTGCTCTGGGAATCTAACAGCCTCAAGCCTGTGTCCTGCCTGGGCAGATGTGGGCACCGAGCAAAATGTTAACCGGTGATGGGTCTCTGTGGGCAGTTTAGCTCAAGATCAGGAAAGCTGTCTGAGACGTAGGTGGGGGGGCTCTAAAAATCTCAACTCAGTAGTCTGCCAAAAGCTCAGAGAGCAGGTAAAGAGGAAGCTACAAAGGACTCAGAATTTCTTGAGAACCTTCGCATGAATCCTTTTAGACTAGGAGGCATAGAAGCGGAGAGAAAATGTATTGACCTGCTGTGATCCATAGCACATTTCCCCTCCTGACGAGGTCATCTTGACCTTTGAGTGTCACATGCCGCTCATCTGCCCTGGAAGTGGGAGAAAGCTTGTAGAATATCCACTTATGTTTTCAGTTAGGTTGCATACAGAGGAGTTGCACAGATCTGTGGGAACACTGTCAAGAAGGCTAAATTTTTATGAGCATCTCCTACCCTAGAACTGAGGCAGAGAAAAAAGATGTCATTTTTGCCTCCTCCTGTGTCTGCAAATAGATCGGC
>PVKE010016907.1:0-31413 GCA_004027555.1 Craseonycteris thonglongyai | reverse complement strand
AAAAAAAAAAAAACAAAAAAAAAAACCAATGATGTGCTATGGAGACTGTTCTGGGCCCTCCCCCTTCTCTCTTTGTCTCTGTATCTCTCTCTCTGTCAAAAACAATAAAATCTTTTTTTTTTTTTAAGACTTTTTATAAGAAATTCAAGCTCATCTGGTATTTTCTATGTTGTATTGTTATTGTTGTATTGTTTGGTCCACTCTTGCCTGCTATGACTTGCTCTGTCTTTGATTTTCTATTTTCAACCATGTTGACCATCTTTCTATTTTTAACTGTTCTGAGTAACCCTATTTTAGATGCATCTGTTTATATGAAATATGTTTAGATTTTAATTTTCATATAAGTTGTGTTTATTTTAATGGTAGAGTTTATTCAGTTTATATTTATCTAGATGCCCCATAGGTTTGGCCTCAGAACTGTCCTTTATTTTTTATTATGAAGGCACAATATATTTAATATATAGATATATAAGTAAATATATATATAATTATTCTATATGGTTCATATATTCTTTGCTTTATTTTGCTGTTTGTTTTCCTTCTTGTTGTATTTTCTATTCTTAGTGGATTGTTGTTTTTTTATCATTTTTGTTGTTGGTGGAATGGTTTAATTATTTGTATTTGTTTACTTATTCATTTATTTTACTGAGGTATAATTAATATACAACACTATATTAGTTTCTGGTGTACAATATAATGATTTGATATTTGTATATATTACAAAATAATCACCACAATAAGTCTAGTTAATGTATAATGTAGTGTAATGTATAATGTATAATGTAATGTAGGTGATGTATATGTACATCACCGTACATATACAGTGTTTTTTTCTTGTGAGGGGAACTTGTGTTTAGTACTTTTAATGATCAGCTTGATAGCTTTTCATATACAGGATAGCTTTTTATATACTTAATAACTCAGTAAACCATTATTTGAATTAGCACCTTACATAGTATTCATTAATAGTTTACCATGAAAGATGAGATTAGTAAAATAACCCTTCCTCTCACTTCTTTTACCTCCCTTCCAACACCTAATTTTAGTAAATTATAATCATCTCTTTCAATGATTCTCATTATCCCTTTAAATAATAAATATGTTACTTACTTTATCTCTTTATTTGCTTTAAATAGTATCTCAAACTTCAACATAAAAGATTGGAAAATAAAATGCTTGAGTTATCACTCCTTCCCTCCAAGTTCTATTAAAATACATTATTTCTGAATTATTAAGAATTACAATATTATTTTCTATATATAGATTCCTAAGGTGATTTAGCTTTGGTTCTGTCGTTGAAGGGATTCAGCATCTATCACTGGTCTTTTAGTCACATATTCTCTATTGATCTCCTGGTAGACTCATTTTTGTCATCAAGTAGTTAAGTTCACTCCTTTGGGCTTATATTTTCTAATTTTTTGTGTTCTTAAACTTACATGACCAATGCTTTTATATATGAACAACAATGTGATAGATATAAAAATTCCCTATATTCTTTTCCAAGTGGCATGGTAGAGACCCTTTAGTTATTTTCTAGCATTGAATGTTGCTGTGGCAAATTATGGAGGCCAGCTTAAATTTTCCTTTTTATAGATGACTTGAATGTTTACCTGGATGCTCACAGGATACTTTTTTTTTTTTAATTATCTAACTTTACATAGGCATGTCTTGTTGATTGTTCTTAATCAATTTTTCCTGAGACCAAATGTATTCTTTTAGTCTTCAGATTCAAATTTTCACTTCAAGAAAGTTTTCTTGCATTATATCTCTCTATTTTCTTATTCTATTTGGTCTTTTATTATTGAACACCAATTACATACATGTTAATTATTCTTTTTTTTTTTTTTATTGTTTTTTGACAGAGAAAGAGAGAGACAGAGAGAGAAGGGAGAGGGTCCAGAGCAGTCTCCATAGTTGACAGCATTAGTTTTCTATATAGTTTCACTCCACAGGTGGGCATGAGGCTGCGCAGGGCAGGAACTGGGCCAGGAGCCTCCCACATAGGCCCCGGCAAGAACTAAACTGGGGGCACACCCCAGTTCAACATATGGGTCCGCCTGGGTAAGGGCCAGGATTCGATCCTCGGGCTCTAGGGCTGCAAAGCGAGTGCTTAACCCGCTGAGCCATCCCAGCTTCCCCCCATTAAATATACTTTACCTCTCTAGATCATTTAAACTCTCCCATCATCTCAATTACATTGTTCTTAGTTCTTTCACATTTTTCTTTCATGTCCCTGACCATGTGTTTGGCAGTGTCTGCTCTCCTATTATCTGCTTCCAGTTTGACTTTCATTTCTTTATTGGTTCTATTTTTCTCTACCATTTCTTGCTTGTGTTTAGCTGTCTCAAATTCATCTTTTCCTTCTATTTATATTATATAGTTAAAACAGTCCATCTTTTAGGTCTTGGTCTATCTCTGCACTGTTATAAAAAAAAAAACTTAATTTCTTTGCTATCATGGAAATGGTTCAGTCAATAATTCTCATATGATATAGTTTTCCAAGTATATACGTTTTGCCTAGCTTTTATTATCAGGTTTTAATATCTTTCTTTTTCATAGGTCACATGCTGGTTTCTTACTGATTATTGTTCCTCATTGAATGAAGCCTCTTTTTATTTATTTTTATTTTGTGATTTTTCCACCAATGAGATATAATTTTATTTCCTGTGCTAATTGTAAAAGGCCAATACTGTGAAGCCTCTTTTTAGAGTAAGGTCATTACACAATCAATTTGGAGTTTGACTATTGTTTACCTGACTTTCATACCAAAACTTATTATAACCATACCCCTGATCTGTGTTACATTTTTTACATGAATTATGTTGAAAGCCTGTATGTCATAGGTCCTGGGTTTGGGAATTTATCATTTTCCTCTCTTTAATGGAACAAAATTATTTATCAAGATGGCAGGGCCTCTGCTATCTACTTTTTCTTCTCACTGCTACTGTACCCACAGCTTGCTTCTTACAAACATGGCCAGTCTATGCATTTTGTCATTCACCACCATCTCCTTTGCCACTATGCAGATTCAAAGGGGGCTCAGGGTCCCCAGGGACCCACCAATAGCCCTCTGGAACACATTTCAAGAAGAGACACTTGAGTACAAATGTCAAGATGCCAAATATTCAGGGTTTACACAGTTCAACATGCCAGCGTTCAGATGCTTTCCTAAACCAGTACCTATCACACTTGGTTGTAACTGTTTTCTAACTCTATCAGAGGTCTAGTTTTTTGTTGTTGTTTTGTTTATTTGTTGTTTCTTTGACTCAATGTTCAGTAAGTTTCAGAGAAAAAATAAAGTTAGATATGCTTTTGCTCTACTATATTCAGCTAGCTAATTATGGATGATTAAATTATTCTTTTTTCCTTCTTATCTGATTCAAATGTGTGTATATAATCTACTAAATACTCTTTGGGGATTCTGTTTTTTCTGCAGGTATTTTGTTTTACTGCATTCTGCCAACTAAGCGGCATTATCGCTGTGCATTGATTGCCCTGGAACATGGTGCTGATTTCAACAATTCTACCTTTGAAGGAAAACCAGTATTCCTTAAAGCTTGTGAAGAAGCACATGATGTGAAAGATATATGCCTGACACTTTTGGAAAAAGGAGCCAATCCAAATGCTATCAACACAGTATGACTATTCCTGTGATTATAAATATTTTTTTTTCGATTATAGAGTCTTAGTAATAATTTTTATATTTAAGTATAGTAAAATTATCCTATTAGCTTATAGACTGTTCATTTCTATTCAAAGTGCTTTCAGATAATATAGTGTCATACTGCCATGATTCTACAGTCTGTTTTCTATTTATGTTTAGAAAATTGGTATTTTGCATAATGTTAAAAGATCATTATAGAAAATAGACAAGATATCACTGATGCCTAATAAGAAATTTATCTTTTTTAGGAAAAAAATAAGTAGTTCTGCTGTTTCCATATTCATTTTGCTCCCTGTCCTTAGTTGGCTAATTTTATTGAGTTTTCTTAGCTTTTAATTGTCATCTTGAGACAATAAAAATAGATATTCTTCTCATTAGAAAATACCTACAACCTAATTTTAGCATATATTTTACCCTTTTTTCTCCCTTTTGTTGTTTATTTGCTGAAATGAAGATTTTCTCAAACAGGGACATCTAGTGCAACCTTGAGTCTAATTTTAGAGTTCTACATTTTGGACATTGACCCGTTGTACTGGCTTTGTTTTTTCTGTTTGATATATAAAACTAATAAAATTTTAGAGAACTAAACGTCAGTGTGACTTTTAAGACCAAATCAAGTTAGATCGTATTTATACTAAATCTGTCATTTAATGTGACAAGTATACACAGCATTTGCTCTGTTTCGTGTCCAGTCTACAGGTCGCACAGCTTTAATGGAAGCGTCAAGAGAAGGAGTGACAGAACTAGTTCGAGGGATATTGGAAAGAGGAGGTGAAGTGAATGCATTTGATAATGACAGACATCATGCAGCACATTTTGCTGCCAAAGGAGGATTTTTTGATGTAATAATCTGCTCTTTGCTTTAAAATGTGTTGCTAAAATTGTTCTCCCTTTTCCTCAAAATTTTTAAATATCATTGAAGCAATTTTTTCTAAGTTGCTATCTTGATTTCCATAAGTAATTCTAAAATGGTTTTATACCAAATATAATTTTTAAAAACATTATGCTCTTCATTCAATTTTATCTGCTTGCTAATTTATACAATTAAGTATGTTTTTTCTGTATTCTTAACTATGACAATTTAAAAGTTTTGCCAAAAGGGACTACTATATTTTATGCCTCCATTACATAATAGAATCTTCAAAATATGCTATGATCTAACTGTGGGCAGAACAATGCCTACCTATTCTTATTTCCTTGATGTTTGTGTTCATCTAATAACTCATCTAAATTTTAAACTAAGAATTCGGATTATCTGGACATATCAGCAAAGGTTATCTCATAGGTACAGTGACATTGCAGAAAGAAAATAGCAACTAATCCTGTCCCATTTTTTAAAATTCTGAACTACTTCTAAAATTTATTTACCCAATTCTCTATGTGTTTTAACATAGTTAACCTTATTTTTGGTCATTGAGTCTCTTCCCTGCCACAAACATATACATCATAATAAAAGTTACATTTGGTGAAGAAAGTTTGCTCATCTGATGTTTTCCATAGTTTGATGCTTGTTAAAATTGCCTAGATTTACTAAAATGGTAGTGCCCAGTGGCACATAGAGTTTTTGATACTCTAGCAGCAGTGTCCAACCTTTTGGCTTCCTTGGGCCACATTGAAAGAAGAATTGTCTTGGGCCACATATAAAATTTGCCAACACTAACAATAGGTAATGAGCTAAAAAAAGAAAAAGAAATCACACAAAAAAATTCAAACTGTTTTAAGAATTTGTGTTTTGTCTCATCCAAAACCATCCTGGGCCGCAGCTTGGACACGCTTGCTCTAGATTAAGCTTGTCCAACCCATGGCCCATAGCTGCATGTGGTCCAGGACGGCTGTGAATATGGCCCGACACAAATTCATAAACTTTCTTAAAATATTATGAGATTTTATGGGGGAAATTTTTTTTTTTAGCTCATTAGCTATTGTTAGTGTTAGTGTATTTTATGTGTGGCCCAAGACAATTCTTTAATTTAATTTAATTTAATTTTAAATATCCACATGTGACTAACATGTAATATATGGGATAAAACGGGTCTAGGTGCAGTCTTCATTCAGTCAATGTACATTCCTATTTCCCATACTGTGTCCACTATTTATCTTGCAGATATTGAAGCTTCTCTTTATCTACAATGGAGACATGGGACTGATTGCAATGAATGGGAACACGCCACTTCATTATGCTGCCATGGGTGGTTTTACAGATTGCTGTAAATACATAGCTCAGCGAGGTAAAATCATTTAGTAGTTTTATGCTGACAGTATTTATGATTTACCCTTGTTACAGACAAGCAGAAAATTTGGGCCTATCACTTGTCAGATGCTTACGTGAAAAAGTAGCCCAACCTCATTTATATATGTAGAAAGAAAATTGAAATATTTTTCTTACTCCACTTTCTGTTAAATCATGAACCTGGCCTTAAAAGTTATAAAAACCCATTTTCTCAAATATTTTAAAATTATTTTTAAAAATCTAAAAAGAGGGGAAGCGAGGATTGCTCAGCAGATTAAGCACTGCCTTTGCAGTCCCAGGGTCCCAGGATCAAATCCCAGCCCCCAACGATGCGGACTCATATACTGAACTGGGGTGTGCCCCCAGTTTAGCTCTCACTGGGGCGAGCTTCCCATGTGGGAGGACCCCAGTTTGGTTCTTGCTGGGGCAAACTTCCCATGTAGGAGGCCCCTGGTTCAGCCCCCAGTTCATGGGGGGCGTGCCTCCCATGCAGGAGGCCCCCGACCTGGTTCCCGCCCTGCATGTCCCCTGCCCACCTGTGTGGAATGAAACCATGTCAAAAATTGATGATGTACAACTATGGAGACTGGTCGGTGCCCTCCCCCTTCTCTCTGTCTCTCTCTGTCCCTCTCTCTCTGTCAAAACAATAAAATAAATCTTAAAAAAAATTTCTTTTAATCTATAATGAAATGTTTATTAGTCTGCAAATTATTATAAAATGTTAATAATAACATGTGAACATCAATCTAAATAAGGACAAACACTAGAAACTATGTCTTTTAGTCTCAATTATTTTATTTAAAATAATTTATTGTTTTGTGTAAAGATGACTTTTCTGGATAACTTGAAATTATGGGGGAAATATTGTAGGGAGAAACATGAAATAAAATGAAAACTTTCATGGAAAATTTGAAATGTCAGTAATAATTTAGATTATTTGGTAGCTTTTAAGTAACTATTAACTTAAGAATATAAACTATGTTATATATAGCTTAATGTATTCTGTAAAATGATAATATTCGCTAATTAAAGAAATGTATCACTTTGGTGTTAATTACATGCTAATTAAATGTACAAGAAAAATGTTAACTCTGTTAGAAACGGGACTATGTTCTGTTGAACTTTATGTGACAGAGCAGAGAAAGTGAGTGCTTTTGTTTTTCTGTCCTCTATTTAGGCATAGAATTTTAGAAGTCACTGGGACCTAGAGATCCAACAGTATACTATAACCTATACTATTATAAATAATACCAATGTGCCTGCATAACAGTGTAATAATTGATCCACTTTTACTCTTTATGAACTTATACAAAACTCATACTCTCCCTACCCTCCAAAATAATACACTTTTAAAAAAGAAAGGAAGACATACCAAATGCAATTTTTGCCCTCATAAACTGACTCATCAGTCTTTTTCAAACTGTCACTATCAGCAGTTGATTCTGACATTTCATTCTTTTTTTAAGATTTATTTTTATTTTTTTGACAGAGAGAGAGAGAGAGAGAGATATGGAGAAGAGGCAGGGCCCAGAGCAGTCTCCATAGTTGTACTCCATCAGTTTTCTATATAGTTTCACTCCACTGGTGGGGTACAGGGCCACACAGGGCAGGAACCACCCCCTCTCCCCCCACACCATGGGAAACACACCCCAGTTCAACATATGGGTCCGCATGGGCTGGGGTCAGGATACAATCCTTGGGCCCTGGGTCTGCAAGGAGAGTGCTCAACCTGCTGAGCCATCCCAGCTTCCCCTGACATTCATTTTTTAACATTGTGTATTTCTAAAAACTAAAGTTTTGACTAGACTGTGTCAAGCTTCTTCTACTTTTAACATGTCAGCTGCTTTCTTATTGGAACAAATATCACCAAACATACACTCTACTGTTTACATGCTCCTGGGTAAAGTCACAGAAAGCCAACTGAGAAGCAAAGAGCCAGAGTTTGGCCATGCCAAAGGCCTCCCTGAGTCATGCAGAAAAGAATGATCTTCCTGGCAGACTCATAAGACTAGACTGTGGTTTGAAAATGTTCTGAGTTCTGTAGCATATTAGTAATTACAACCACATCACCAGATCCTATGTGTGTGACCCACTTTCTTACCAACAGAGTCAAATCTTCTAAGTCAGAGCAGCAAGGAACATGAGCAACAAAATGCTCATTTCTGAATAAACTCTGTGGGTTTACTCTCTTCTCTACTAAATGTAAAGGCAGAATGACTTTCCCACACTAAACTATCTTCCTCAATCTACTCCTCTTTTGCTCCTGGTCCTGTCGCTGGAACAATTTACAAGTCCCTGTAGGCAGTGTGAGTGTTGTGTCCAGGGGCAAAGGGAGGGGAGTTTGGAATAGTTGTGAGGCACCCACCCCATGGAAAGTTCTGCTTCTCTTGGGCCTTTGACTAAAGAGGAACATAAATCACAAAGGGAATGAATCGATCTTTATTTACTAATCATAAAAAAGACAAAAGTCCTCCAAGTCAAAAGGAGAGGGAAAGTGCCTTCAGATCTTTAAGATGGGATGTTGGAATCTTTTATCCATATAAAAGTTTCCAACTAGGAGAAAACTGGGAACAGAAGAGGGCAAGCTAAGGCAGCTTTTATAATCCTTTGATTCATAGTGCTGCAGGGAGCCTAAGTCTGGCTAGGAAGATGGCAGATAAGCCCCAGACACCCTGAATAGGCAGAAAAAAAAAAAAGCCCAATAAAAACAGCATACTTGGAATTACTATGGGATTATGATACTATGGAATTATACTATCAAGACTCCTTCACAATAAGTCAGTGTTCTTAGAACTGTCCTATACAGAAATTTTCAAATTTTTATTGTCCCAATATTCTTTTTATATACTTATAAACTAATTAGTCTTAGTAAAAAATTTTAATTGACAACTCTAAAGCAAATATTAATCTTGAAAAGCATTGGTGATTAATTTGCTTTTGATAAGGAATAAAACTATAAAGTGTTGAGGGTCATGCTTTATTTTTACACTTGATCTTAGCCAAAAGGCTGAGAAATGATGGACATGTTCTTTTGTTGTTGTTGTTGTAATACATGAAGTTGACTATAGGTTTTGGTTGTTAGAGATACTGATTGAGTAGCAATTTTATTTTATTTTTTAATTAGGTGATATGGTAAAGCATTAGGAGCATCTGCTAGATTCAAAACACTAGAAAGGGCTTCTTTGTAGTCTGACATATATATATATGTAATGGATTTTTAATGTCTTAAGACACTCATTATAAACAACATAAGCCTTCCTGGTAGCATAAAGTAAACGCCTCAATGCATTCAGAGAACTGTATTTATTTTGAGAATATTTACATGGTAATATTGGTCTTATAATTGTAAACTAACAAAAAGGAAAATGAATTTTAATATGTAACTTGGATGCATAATGGAATCCTTTCAGTTTTGATGAACAAATTAATTTCTCCTCTGTTAGGTTGTTCACATAATTTTACCACAAAATAGTGGATCAATATAAATAACATTAATTTCATGGAGAACACAGATAAAATATAGTTTAAAAATTTAGGCTGATCAACTATCCCATTTTAAATGGGACAGAACACAACAGTACTGTCTTGTTTCAAATGGTACATATGGTGAGCCTAGTCTCACTGGGCTAAATTTAAGTTGTTGGTAGGCTGACTACCGTATACCTACTGTTTGAAACAAGACAGTACCGTTGTTATCTGTCCTGTTTAAAACGGGACATCTGGTCAGCCTATTGAGATTGTACACAGATTTATAGCCATAATCATTCCAAAAGAAGCAGGTGTCATTCAGCATTTTGAGTTCCAAGGGGCCTACATAAGCTATCTGATTTCAGCTTCCTTTGAAATTCAAGTGTCACCTTTACTCTTTTCCTGATTGGCATGAAGTCTCCTTAACAAGTATCCCAGTATAGTATTTGTTTTAAATATCTATAGGGATTAATGTCCTAATCATTTGGGGGCAGATAATGTAAACTGGAAACATCTCTCTCTCAAAATTCACCAAAGTAAAGCATACACACAACAAAAATTATAGCTTGATTTTGTAATTATAGCTATTTATATGTACTCATCTCTATATACAAATAATTTGGGGACAAACTTTTGACTATTCACTGGAAGTTGAATGAATGTCATATGTAGAGCCATGCAGATACCTCGGCTCCATTCATATAATGCTGCTTCCTGTTTTAGGATGTGACCTGAAGTGGAAGAATTTAGCACATAAAACCCCCAGGGCTCTGGCTAAGGATGGAGGCTTCAAAGCTACAAGCAAGGAAATACTGCGGGCAGAGCGAATCGCTAATAAACTGGGCCGCCCAGGAGCCCCAAATCCTAACCCACTCTGGGCCCTTCGACTTCATGATTGGTCAATAGAACATGAGACTTTCCTTCGGGAAGCCTTTTCGTTTGTGGACAGGGGCGACGGGACAGTCAGCAAGGATGACTTCGTAATGACGCTGGAGGAGAGGCAAGAGTTAGTCAACTCAGAACAGCTGTCTTTCATAGCTCAAATTCATGAAAATTTCCGGGGAGCAGGGGTCAACATTAATGATTTTTTTAAGGGAACCCGCTACTTAAGCAA
Source organism: Craseonycteris thonglongyai (assembly GCA_004027555.1). Classification (NCBI taxonomy): domain Eukaryota; kingdom Metazoa; phylum Chordata; class Mammalia; order Chiroptera; family Craseonycteridae; genus Craseonycteris; species Craseonycteris thonglongyai. The sequence goes on along the minus strand of PVKE010016907.1, from coordinate 20,937 downwards.
GTCTTATGTCTTGGGATCTTATGGGCCTAAGAAAAAGAAAAGGGGGATGGCCAAAAGGGTAAAGAAAGGCAAGTTTGTTTTCCCCCTCCCAATCTGTGTCATCCCTGACAATGCATTTCCACGCCGGACTGATGGTGGGCCACCATATTACATGATTGAAACCTACAAGAACGTCACTGATTGCAGTCGGTTTAATCAGGATCACCCACCACAACATCCCATTCAGGACGACTCTGCTTGGTACATTGACGACCCAGGAAAGATGTTTTCAAATATTAATTTTATCACCAAGGTGGGAGACCTGGCTTCTCTGAAAAAGGCGTTTGAATCAGGAGTTCCTGTGGATATGAAGGATACTTTTTACAAAACACCACTAATGACTGCTTGTGCAAGTGGAAACCTAGATGTGGTCAAGTTTCTTCTTGAAAAGGGGTATGTTTTTGGTTGGGTGAGGTTTCACTTTTCATTAAGTCTTCACATTTCAAGGAAGTGAAAGGTAAGCTAAGATACATTCAACTCCAGAATTTTAATAGCACAAGAAAGTGCTTGCCTCCTGAAATCTAGATTACAGTGAGATCTTATTTGGGGAACCAGGCTAATGGGAAGATAGGGAGTATAAGAGTATGTACATAAAGATGATTTGCCATTAACAACTATGCACAAAATGAAGGCCAAGAAATTTTCACTGTGAGGGTTGAAGAAGCCTAATTGGCTTTCATTGACCTCCCAAGAGAATTTCATTTGGTCTCAGAGCTTTACCTAGTTGGTATGGCATCACTATTTTATTTTATTTTAAATTAAAAAAACTTTTTTATTGTGAAAACATTATATGACATCTAGACTCTTAATAAATTTTATGAACTATAATCACAATATTATACAGCAGATCTCTAGAATTTCTTCATTTCTTCATTTTACATCAAATTGCTTTCTAATCTCTCTCTCTCTTTTGTTAGGGAGCCCAACAAATTCCAACAGGTGGGATCTATCATGACTAACCTCCTCCAGTCTTTTCCTTGGTTCATTTGTAAATATCTTTAAAATATCAAAGCATATTTTGAATTTAACTTTTTAATCAAAAGCAATTACTCAGGGTTAATTATTTCTTTTGCCATATCTGAATAACCTGAGGTAGTTTTCTACTTAGCTTTTTATGCCTTGGTTTTCTCATTTTTATACTGGAGCTGTAATGAGACTCAGCTCACAGATTGTTGAAGATTAAATTACTTAAAATATGTAAAGAACCTGGTAGCACAGTAGTTACATACTTGACAGAAGGTATTATTGTTGTTATTACTATAACTATTTAATGTCAAAGAAGGATTCAAATTTATATATTATTAAGAGGGAGTATAAAGCAACAAATGAGAATTGGAACTTTTGGACAGTGAATCTTTAAAAAGGACTAAAATTTTAAATAATATATCATAATGCTTAGATTTTAATAATGAAGGTGCATTTAAAAATTCATAGCATGCAGAGAAAGTAGACACAAAATTGAATAATACAACTTTTATATTTCCTGTCAGCTTTTATCTTCGTTGGATTCGATTTTATAATTTTCCTTGATTTTGACCTTTGCAAAAAATATAACCCCTAGGATCTTAAGCACCTTTTAAAACTAAACAAAAATGTATATGAACACAAAGTTAAGACTGTCAGATAATGCAGAACACTTGTCAAGAAAATACGACAGAGCTTTCTTCAGAGCTTCTCTTTACAATTGAACAACTTGATAAAACTCGCTGCAATCTTAACTTAGCATTTTTAGCTTCCAGTGTTTGTAACAACCTGTATTTTTAGCTTGTGCATCTATTTTCTTTTGTAGGGCTAACGTTAACGCAACAGATAATTTTCTTTGGACTCCACTTCATTTTGCATGCCATGCAGGACAACAAGATATTGTTGAGCTTCTTGTTAAATCCGGAGCCATGATTGATGCTGTTTCAATCAGCAACTCAACTCCTTTAAGTAGAGCCATTGAGAGCTGTAGATTGGATACTGTAAAATACCTACTTGATATTGGTGCTAAATTCCAGCTGGAAAATAGAAAAGGTATGTGTTCATATGATCAACAGCTAAGGTTATGTTTCATTCCAAACTCTTTGATTCTGTTCTTGTAAGAACATATTTTCTGCTGAATTACTGCTACAAACACAAGCCTGAATTAAATGTTATAGAAGTTTTTGTCTCATACTCAGTGCTTCACAAATCGTTGGCGGTAAACGGCCAATATTTTTATGTTTGCAATCTTTTATGGACTGATACTTTTGTAAAATACAATAAAAAAATGATTTACTAGAAAGAGGAAGTAGAAAAAAGAAAACAAAATGCGAGCCCAAAGTTGTTATGATTAGATTCAGTGACACAAAATTCCATCAGAATGCTATAAAATTTTCTAAACACTCTTAATTCTCATGGTTATTGCATTGTGTGGCCCAGTAACCATCAGTTTGTAGACTTGCACCAGTGTGCACATCATGACTTTACATCATTATTACAATGTTTTAACTGTCAATTCCTAAAAATAATTTGCGTAGTTTAAAGCCTCTGTAAATTTGGATTTCTTCCAAAGCTGGACAAAATCATTTGAGACTCTCTCTAGGAAGTAAATAGAAAGCCCTACCTTATATCATAAAAATCACAAGTGAGGAATAAAACAATCATTTGAATAAATATTTGAGCTCCTTGCTTACAGGTGTCATTTTCTTATAGCAGAACCTATTGCTTCTTTTTAATGTGAGAGTGTTAATCCTCTGGCTGCTCAGGCTTCCTCTGAGTCACAGGTAGTACTAGGCCTACCTGGGGACATTACAGGTATAATACCCAGCCACCATCATAGAGCACTTGTGACCATCTGCTTCCCCAGGTGTCTTCATATGGAACGGGGAGGACAAAGTGAAATTGTCATGAAAGGAAATCTATATCATGTGGAAAGAGAACCAAAATCAGATATTTAAAATGTAATCTAATATTTCCTGTCAACTTAAAAAACTTTCTCAAAAAAATTAATAATAAAAGATGGTTTTGCCAGGAAATGGCACTCCAAATTTTGAGATTTTAGACCTTCAAGAATATCTGTCTGATCTAGCTCTGTGACCTTACACATACTATTTGCTTTAGTAATCATCCTTACTACCACATACTTAGGCCTGATGTGCCAATAAGATTTTTCTACATGGTTTATTATTAATCTGTTTACTATAACTCTGAATATATGTTTTAAACAGGGCATGCTGCCATGGATATTGCAAAAGCATATGCTGACTACAGAATAATTGGTTTGATTAAAGAAAAGCTAGATAACTTGCCAAAATCAACAGAAAACCAAAAACTGAAAAGCAAGACATCTCTTAAAGTGAAGACTGAAGGCCCAGAAATTAAGAAAGAGGAAGTAAGAAAAGCAATTGACTACCCATTAGGAACTGGAATGCCTTAAAAACATGTGTGTGTGTGTGTGTGTGTGTGTGTGTGTGTGTGTGTGTGCTCGCGCGCGCGCATGCGGGGGGATGGGGGGTGGCAGTGGTGGTGGAGCATTGGTACTATTTACATATTGTTATAAACATGAGCCAAATAATTGGCAATCCATATTTTCAATACCATTATGAAATACTTTTTTTTTTAAAGATTTATTTTTATTGTTTTTGACAGAGAGAGAGAGAGAAAGAGATACAGAGACAGAGAGAAGGGGGAGGGCCCAGAACAGTCTCCATAGTTGCACATCATCGGTTTTCCACATAGTTTCAGTCCACAGGTGGGAGTGGGGCTGCACAGGGCAGGAACTGGGCCGGGGTCTCACCCCGGTGAGAACCAAACTGGGGGCACTCCCCAGTTCAGCATATGGGTCCACACGGGCCGGGGCTGGGATTCGATCCTCAGTCCCCAGGGCTACAAAGTGAGCGCTTTACCCACTGAGCCATCCCGGCTAACCCTGAAATACTTTTAAAGAAATACCTAGCAAGAAATTTTCCAATACTAAGTAAGTCTTAAAAATATTCATTACAAACAGAATCCACACAAACCAAGCTGGTTCAGCCAAATACAATTAGAATGTTGAAAACAGAACTGGTATTAGATATGTATACTTGTATAATATATATGTGTATATTATATGCATATTTGTTCCTGAATTATACAGATTCAATGAGATGGCCCAAAAAGGAAGGGGGGTGACCATTATGAGGAATGAAGTAAAGCATGACTTTTTTCGCTTTGGTCTTATAATCTTTTATTAATCACCTTACTACCACCACCACCCCAAGGAATTTTAATGACTACTACTAAACTCTGGGATATGGGGAAACTTGTGACCTGGATATAATGCAAAATGACTCTAAAAGGTTTAAAGCACCAAATTGACTGTTCCTGATAATCTGGAGTGGTGTGCATTCCTCTAAACTATCAGGAGAAGGTTGAGGTTGTTGCCTATGGGGATTTCTGAGACATCAAAGCTTCATCATTAGCAGGGAAGCTCTAATTGCATTTCTAGGCTAAAGGCTTCTTTTAAGGAAGCAGAAGGGTGGGTCCCTGAAGATTCTTGGCAAGCATAGGACAGGAGATAAAATTTAGAAGGAAAAGTTTTAATGTTAACAAATAAGGGTTGGAGAAACGTAGGTGACAGGAAGTGGAGAGGGTAAAGGGATTGTAGGCTGACAGTAGAGAGTAACAAACGTGTAGGACAGATAGCCAGAGATGAAGGAGGACCAAGCTTTAGATAAAGCTCCGACTATGTGCACCATTATGATTTTAGTAGGAATACAACCTACTGATTAAGGATAGATATCTTGAAGACTTATGAGATCTGTCATTGATAGTACTAATTATGTAGTTAAACAGGTGAACTAATTACCTTTCCCCACCCAAAGTTATAATAATATTTTATTTTATTTCAAATTATAATTCATATTGTTTTTATCTTTCCGGCCTCAGAGTAAGATGGAGACTAACAAATAATATTAGAAAGTATGTATAGGGAAAGCCAGGATGGCTCAGCAGGTTAAGTGCTTGCTTTGCAGGCCCAGGGACCCAGGATCAAATCCCAGCCCGGGCCCATGCAGACCCATATGCTAACCTTAGGTGTACCTCCCATGGGGGCGGCCCCCAGTTTGGTTCTCACCCTCTGTTTTGGCCCCTGGTTTGAGGGGGCATGCTTTCTATGCGGGAGGCTCCAAGCCCAGTTCCCACCCTGCACAGCCCTCACCCACCTGTGTGGAATGAAACTATGTTGGAAACTGATGACACAACTACCGAGACAGCTCTGGGCCCTCCCCCTTCTCTCTGTCTCTCTCTGTCTCTGTCTTTCTCTATCTCTGTCAAAAACAATAAAATAAATCTTGAAAAAAATAGTGCATATAAGTTTAAGCAATTAATAGTTTTTCTTTTTTCATCTTGTTTCCAGGAACCACTTTCACCCATTTATACTGTACCACCCATATTAGAAGAAAAGGAAATGCGTAAGGATAATGTGGTTCATCTCAATTCATTGATTACCAGTGGTTATACCAAGAAAGTAGATATCACATTTATTCCACAGAGAGTAAGTACTTTGGGAAGGTCTTCATAATGTGGTGTAAACTCATAATGTCATTTTCAAATGCTTTTTATGCAGAGCACCCAAACATTTATCCAAAGTATATCTTTCACAGTTACTATGTAATGGTGGTCTTTTGCCAAGTCTTGCTACTTCTGACTCAGTAAGTTCAACTTATTTCACTCCCAATATCTGGTTCCCTCTATTACTCTTTCTATACTAACATTTTCCTTTTCCTTGAAAGACTGAAATTTTCTTCAGTCAATGGTATTTCCTATAGCCCTTTAGTCAGCTAGTTCTACAGATATTTTTCTTGGTACTTCTCAAACCCAGCGTTGCTTCTTTGTCCTCAGTACCACCATCTCACATGGGAATTTCATACTAATTAAGACTAGGTTTCTTCAGTAGCTTCCTAAAACATCTACAATTAAAGAGGCAGAGACATCTTGGAGAATAAGAGTAATCTTGTGAATGCCCATGAATCCATGCTGATAAAGAGACCACCAACCAGCTCCCTCTGCCTCTACTGTGAAAATAATTTTGACTTCCCCATAAGGCAAAAAGGTAGTAAAAGCCAAATGACTTTCTAATTTCATTGCACCCTTGTTTTGATGTCCTAAAAATGAACAGCTGCTGGCCCAAAGGTCATCAGAGAGGTAACTGAAGAACATTTCAGTTGTCCAAATAGTCATCATCAGAAATAGTGATGCTCCTAGAAACACTGATGTTGTGTAAGAGAAAAAGCAAGTGAAAATAGATTTAGGATTATTTTCGATAGTTTTAAATTAATCACATTGAAAATTATCTGGCTACCAGCATGTTTATTGGCCGTCATACTCATAGCATCTCTGGATGTGCTATATATTTAAGGTCTGGAGTCCTGAAGCCACAACGGCAGAGCTGATCAGGAAGAGGGAGCTGCGTAGGGAGAGGTTCACTTACGAGGTGGACTTTGATGACTTCATGATGCCCTTTCAGAAGAACATCAGAGAGAAAGCTCAAGCATTGGAAGCTGCCTTCCAGACCTAAATCACAGCACTGGCTTCTTGGAGTAAACATTTTGAAGCTCAGGGACCAAACTTTGGAGAAAGCAGATAGTTCCATCAAAGCCAAAGCAATCCACAAATTAAGAATTTGTAACCAAATATTTGTTTTTGCTATAACAACTATAAATATCCTGAGCTGTCTGGAGGTGTGTTTTATTTTGCAATGAATTACTTGCTAGTCTGGATAAATCTCCCTTGTCTTCTTTATGACTCTAGTAGAACAAATGGCATTTTGGTTATAAAAAGAACATTATTGTCAAAAAACTTACCTGGTGTACATCATATTTGCTAAAGATGTAATTCTACTGGAAATTGATGGAATCAGTTTATTTGGGAAGAGAGGGAATTTACAATCCACTCAAAAGTTTGTTTCTCACACAGCATAAGTGATGTGCATTGGGTTAAAAAACTCTGACATTTCCAGCAAACTGTCAGCACTCTCCCCATTTCTCCACTGCTTTGGGATAGTGGCATTCTCAGGCCTACTTTCAGATGCTGGAAGGCTGCCTCTAACACTTAAACAGTAGGGCCAAAGTATGTGAGAATGAGTGTCTTCTAGAAGCAGCCCTCAACCAGTGATTGCACAGAGACTGGGCATATGAGCACTCCAGCTCACTCATCACTCTGGTAGGATTATTCTGAAATGCATGTTCTCAGTGACTGCTACACCTCTCCCAGGGGAATAAATTCAAATTGCCCATAGTGGGAATCTGTGTGATAATATACCTACCCTACATTGGCCACCTTCCCTTCCCTGTCCCCTCTTTCCAACCCTTCTGGATTTTATCAAGGTCATCTCCCAAATGCATACACATACATCTTTGTCTCAAGGTTGCTTCTGGAAGAACCCAAACTAAAGCAACATCTATGGTATTAGTTATGACTGTAAGTCTCCTAGCAAAAGTTTTAAAAGTGCATTCCCTTCTGTTCACTACAAAGTAAACATTTCCCCATCAAGAAGGATTTGCTACCAGTGCCTTATATAATTGAGATGCAATTGAAGTGGTATTCATACAGCACTTGATAGTTTGAACAAAATTTGCAGATGCCAGAATGAATATATGATAAAGAATGACTAGATATCATATATGACTTAACCTTAAAGCAAACATAGCAGGATAAGGAAGAAGGGCAGATTTACAAGATCTACCATAAAGCCTCACAAGTATCCACTGGGACTTGGACCTGGGACCTGACTCATACTTGGAAAAGAGGTATTTCTCTACCAGAGAAATAGAACCAGTAGTATAGATAGGTGATAGATAGTAAGTAGATAGATAAAGAAATGTATTGCAAGGAGCTGACATGATTGTGGAGGCTGGTTGGGCAAGCCATCAGGAAGGGAAGGCTGGACACTCAGATAAGAGCTGTCCCTGCAAGTCACAAGTAGAATTTTGTCTTCCTCAGAGAAACCTTAATTCTGCTCTTAAAGCCTTTCAACTGATAGGCTCAGACCCACCGAGCTTATCAAAATACAATCAGCAATTGTAGATGTTTATTGCATGTACATAGTTCCTTCACAGACAACAGCTACAGTCAGTGTCTCACTGATTAACCTGGTTCTATAACCCAACCCAATGGAGACAAAGCTGACCATTGCTGGAGGTGTACACCTGGGTAAAAAGCTAGTGGAGGCACCACCCACACCAGGAGATGAAATGAGTGCTGGGCAGGAGCTCCAAAAATACCCACAAAAGTCCCACTGACCAAAAGAGTCCAATTTAGAATCTGCCTTATAAGAGGCCACCAACACCAGACTACAACTCTGTCAGCCATACATATGAAACCCCTTTCCTTTAAACCCCTCCCTCACTTTCCATCCATGGAGGGGCCTTTAATGGTAACTAGAACATGCGGGAGGAGGTAGGATGAGTAAGTGAAATTGCTAACCAGACCCATCTTCTCCTGAGACAGGCTTGAGCTGGGGTTGCTTATACACCTTATAATAAATATGAAGCCAGGAGATTTGGTCTTAGAATTAAATTTTGTTTTATGAGGTATTTTTCTTTTCATTTTTGGTCTGTTCTTAATTTTACATTTTGACTTACTGTCAGATTTTAAAAAGTTGCAAGAATTTTACAAAGAAAGCCTGTATACTCTTTACCTATTACTAGATTACATAAATGTTAATCATTTATCACATCACTTTATTGCTACTCTCTTTACATATACATAAGTGTATGTGCAATTTTTTTCTGAACTACTTGAATGTCAGTTGAAGATATGATGTCCTTACCCCTAAATACTTCAGTATACACTTCCATAAAACAGGAACATTATTATACATAACTAAGAGGGCTGTTTGGAAATTATCCAGCCATGTAATGGTTCTTATTATATTGACAATGGATGGATTTTTTTCTGGACAGCCTTCGTATATTTCAAGTGTCAAAATTAGGAAATTAATATTTGAATTAACTACATATTTAATCCATAGACCTTATTCATATTTTGTTATTTGTCCCAATAGTATTCTATAGGGCAAAAGAAAATCCCAGATCATGGGCTACATTCAGTTTCACATCTCTTTCTTCTCTTTGATCTTAGGACAGTTCCTCAATATTTCTTTTCTTTCTTATCTTTTTTTCTTTTTTTTTTTTAATGACATTGGTATATAATAAATCAGGCCACTTATTTTGTAAAATGACTCTCAATTTTGATTTATCTTAAATTTTCACAAGAACAGATTCAGGTGAGGCACTTTAGGCAGGAATACCACAGGCCCTTCTTAGCATATTATATCAAGAGGCATGTGACATAAACTTTGTGAACTTTAATCCCTTGGTTAAAGTGGTATCATTATCACTTGGTTTCCCCACTGTAAAGTTATTTCTTTTCTTTGTACTTTAGTATCTTATGGATAGATATTTTAAAACTATGCCAGGAGAAAAATGAAATGTAAAATCTGGCATGGCACCTGCCCTCCTGGAGCTTAGAATTTGGTAGGAGAAAGAGAATTTATTAGCATAATCGCAAAATATATATGTGACAATTATACAAGGTTGGATAATGGAAGATTACTACAAAACTCATAAGATTCCACAGAGTGTCCTCATGTAAGGTTTTAATACAGGTAATGGATAGAGTATGGTAGGACAGATTTAATGTAGCCTGTCATATTGAGCATAATCCCCCAGGGTCCTTTCTTAGGTACTCAAGACAGGACACACTTCATATTCAGATTATGTACTAACTGTGAATCCAAGCACATATTCATTGAGGGTTATTTTATACCCACTGGATGTATAAAAGGCAAGGCTATGTAACTTGTTAAACCAGGTATAAACTATCAATCTATATATCCCTAAAAAGTGTAGACAGATAATACAGGGTGCCTTCAGGGAAATTTTGAACTTTAAACAGCACATTATAAAGTCCAAGATAATACATTTCATCCTTAACATGACCAGATTTCTAAGTATCCAAGGAGATAAACATAGTGGTACCCTGGGATTGCTGCTAGGTAACCCTGTTCTTATATAACATGTAAACCTGTAGTATACACTACAGAATCAGAGAAATTCACACTAATGATATGGCATTTTAACTGAGATATGAAGGATAAGTAAGAAATTAAATTCCCTCCAAGGAATGAAATAAAGGTAGCATGATGAGAACATACATAGAAATTGGGTAGAGGGAGAAGCCAAAGCCACACCCCAGGGTTTTTACTGGACCAACTGGGGAAGAGTACTTCTTATTGCTTGGGATTCTAGCAGGATGTAAGCTTGGAACTGTTGGTGGATATCTTTGCTACATTATGAGGATATTTGGCTGAGGTTGGAGCTCACACAAATAAAAGCAGAGCTGAGTAGTGCACTGCTTGAAATTCTAAGCTCTATGTAACCATTTCATTTCCTTTTTATCAAACAGACTTGTGTTGAGAGTCCTAATACAAAAAGGACTGCTCTTCAAAGAATATAGTGAAGCACTGGGACTATGGTATTACTAAAATCCATGAAATTCCTAACGCGAGGGAAGTCAGAATCAAATGGAAATCATTGACTTTCCAAAATGCATATGGTTGCTTCACAAATTCCTCCAGGGGATTTTCCTGCCATGCTGAAAAGATAACATAACCTAAACTTCTTTTATTTTAAAGTTAGTTATCACATGACTTAAAATTATATATTAATAAGTACTTTTTCAGTAACTAATTACATGAAGAGAGATGTTTGCTCTTATGCTAATTTATCCTTGACTGTTAAACTCCTGAGTTCCTGCATCTATTCTTTAGAATGTTTCCTTGTTTCTCTCTACTGGATTGTATTAGCTTTTCCTTTTTGCCACTCATAGCATAGCTATTTGTACAAGGCAATTCTTCTAAATGGCGGCTTCTAATAAGTGTCTACCGGTAGAGGGGCTCCCTTACCCCATTACTTTCATAGTTGAGCCTCAACTCCACCCCAGGCTCTACATACATAAAAATTTCATACTGAAGAAGTGAAGGGATTGCAAATCAGCAAGGAACAAGTAGTCTCAACACAGAGTTTTTCTTTTTTGGAGGGCAGGGAGGGAGATGAAACTGGCAGAATGAAAACACTATTTCTAGACCACACATCAGCAGATAAACGTGTTCTGCAGCATTACAATTACCTTATGATGCTAATTACTAAATGGGCTGTGTGTTTTGTGATGCAAATGCAAGCGCAATCCCTTACATATTCCTCTGGGTCATGGACCCACAGAATTGCAGTAGCATAAACAGGCTGACAGCAAAATTCTTTCCATTGTTTAATAAAGCCTTTGGCTTTTCTTTAGTTGATATGTGTGAGTAGGAATGCACAAAAAAACAAGAACAGATGATATTATCTAAGCCATTTGGTAAGAAATGTCTCACAAAAAACTGTAAAATGTACTTATCGATTCAAATGAAGTCATTGACTTGGTGGTTTTCTACATCCTTTCTACTTACAGAAATCACCTTGAAGGAAGCAAACTGTTCTTAAATCTTTTATGCCTCATTCTAAAAATCAATAGTTCAAAAAAGGTTAATCTTTTTGAAGTTTTTGGCAAATTTTTAAAAAATAAATAAAAACACATTACCAGAATCGAGAGAACAAATCTTTTTATCTTTATCTAACTTTTCTTATTGTTTTTGAATTTCCTGTCTATCTTTTCATCTCTAGCATTGGGATTGTTGGCAAAGTTCATATATATATATATATATATACACACACACACACACACACACACATACATACATACATATACATACACACACATTTAAATTTGGAGAGTGTGGCTAAAATTCTCATTTAAAGACTAAAAGTTGTTTATTAATTCATTCAATAAATAGTAAGAATTTGCTCCTTTGATGTCTGCATCCTCAGCACTTGATGGAGGGTGCTGAACAAAGTAGTCACTGCTCCCTTGGCTCTTGCCACCATAATGTGGAGACTTACTAACACAATATATCAGTATACACTGTGATGACTGCTAAAATATAATGGAAAATTACTGGGTGAAGTTTTAGGTTGGGCAGCAGGGAAAGTCTCCCTGAAGAAGTATCTAATCCAGGGGTGTCCAAACTTTTAGCATCCCTGGGCCACACTGGTAGTTGAAGAATTGTCTTGGACCACACATAAAAAACACACTAATTATGTTTTAAGAAAGTTTATGAATTTGTGTTGGGCCGCATTCAAAGCCATCGTGGGCTGCATGCAGCCATTGGGCCACGTGTTGGACAAGCCTGATTTAATCTAAAGAGTAGAGAAGCAGTCTATACTCATAGAAGTAACACCTGCAAAGGCTCTGAAGTGGGAAAGAGCCTGATTTGTTGAAGAGCAGGAAAAACACCCAAATAGCTTTAACAAAGATGACAGTAAACTGTCTCAGGTTGGTGGTGGTCTGGTTGAAGATGGAATCCACAGAGGAGGGAAGGCCTGGGTCTTCAGCACCTTGTGTGCCAGCCTAGAAATGGCACTATGAAAGCATGACTTTATTACATCTGCTGTAGACCCCTAAAATTCAAGTGGGCTTGGATTTGGGCATTCTCAGTAGGAATGGTTAAAGGTTGATGGGATCATAAAAAGATAGTGCTAGGTAGTTGATAGATTCTGTAGTTTGACTTCATTCCCAGAGAGAAGCTGGATTCATCTGATACCAGAGAAGTAAAATTTCAGGAGACTGAAACTAAATCTGAATTTCTTTCTAGAAACTTCTTTTCCAATCTTGGAATTCTTGGGTGCTTTAAGTCCTGGATATACAATAGATGATGACAACATTTTCCTTTTCTGTATGAAGTTAGATCATTCTTCAAATTAAAGATGGAAGCTTACTATTCTCACAAGAAATGGTTTATAAAATTCACTTGGAAAAATGTAAGAAGCAACAAAGAAAAGAGTAAAATATTTTATCATTCTTAAGATTCCATGTTGTAAACTCCATGAAAGCAGGATAACTTCCTTATAGCTTAACACCTGGCCCAGAATATACTCTCAAAAAATATTTGAAGTGAATAAAAATCTACATTAATTTTTATTTTTTTAAAATCCCTGGAAGTGGCAAGCATCTTAATGGGATTTCAGCAAGACATTTACGTGGAAAAACTAGGACTTAAATTTTGATTCTAATGTAAATAAGCCACATTGCAAGCTAATTGAACTTTGAGATGACTGCAACCTTGGCCCACATCTCTTAAAACCTTATGAGAGATCCCTGGCTAGAACCATCTAGCTAAATTTCTCCAATATTTTTGACTCATGGAAAGTGTATGAGGTAGAAAACACTTATTGCTGTTTTAGGGCACTAAGTTTTAGGACAATAAATGACGCAATGAGAAATGATTAATTTTATTGTGGCAGCATAGAGAAGAAGATGAATTTGAAGTAGATTTGAAGGTAGATTACATGAGATTTGATGAAGGTCTGGAATTGTGGGTAAGGTTTGAGGAGGGCAGCATGAGGACACCTCCCAAATTTCTGGCTTGTGCAACTGAAGGTGTACATTATATAGTGACATTGAGGAAGACATCAAAAGAAACGCATCTGAGGTCAAAAGTCTGGTTTTGGAAATGTTTAAAAAAGATCAAGGGGAAGCCGGGATGGCTCAGTGGGTTAAGCGCTTACTTTGCAGCGCCAGGGACCGGGGATCAAATCCCAGCTCCGGCCCCAGCCCCGGCCCGTGTGGAACCATATGCTGAACTGGGAGCTCCCCCAGTTCAGTTCTCTCTCTGTCTCTGTCTCTGTCTCTGTCTCTGTCTCTGTCTCTGTCTCTCTCTCTCTCTCTCTCTCTCTCTCTCTGTCAAAAATAAATAAATAAATAAATATTAAAAAAAAATTTTTTTTTAAGATCAAAAAGAAATCTGGGCTACTGATAGAAATTTGGGAGTTTCTGGCTTAATAATGATATTTGGAATTCTAGGAATAAATTATATCAAATAAACCAAGGTGATGATTCTACCCCAAGAGCTGACTTCTGAAAATGTTTATAATGTTGAAATCTAGAAGAAGAGAACCTGGCACAAGAGAATGAGAAAAACAAAATGGTTAAAGGAGTTGGAAGAAAAGAGGAAAACAGGAAAATGTGGAGTCATAGAAGCCAAGATAATAGTGTCCTAAGAAGGAAGAAGCCAATATCCAAAGTTGCTGAGAAGTTTAGTACAATATAGACTGAAAATGGATTATTGCAGTCATTCTTGACCCTGACTGCATTTTGGAATCAACTGGAGAACATTAAAACAACTAGGAATGCTTGTCTTCCACCCATAAAGATTCTGATTTGGAGTTTGGGTCTGGACTGGGCATTGGGCCTTTATGAGCTTTCCAGGGCATTCTAACATATGAAATTGAGAACCAGTGACTGAAAATAGATTTGATGATATGGCAATACTTGTGAGCCTTGGTAAAACTGTGGGCCAGAAGCCTAATTTGGTAAGTTGAGGAATCAAATCTATTATAATTTATCTTTCTTTGTTCTTTTTGATAAAGCAATGTTATATCTCTTTCCCATATTCCTAGTCTAATAAATTTACCTTCTTGGTAATAACTATTTTCTAGGTCTGTAGTTCTCAAGTTAGGCTACTGCTAGAATCATCTGAGGAACTCGGTAAAATATTCATGGCTTATTCCTATTCCAGGTCAACTAAATAAATCCTAAGAGTGGGAAATGGCTAGGGGATTTTTTGGAAACACCCCAGGGTCTTAATGTGCAGCCAGGGTGGTGAGCACTTCCTAGGTGTTATGTACAAGTGATGTAAATTTGTTGCTTACTTGGTCCTGAAATATCCAGGGAAGCAGAGATTCTTCCGAACCTATGAGTCAGTGCTGAAGGTCACAAGATGTCAATGCTGAAAGGGAAATGATAGAAAGGAGCTTCCATTGGCTGAATGCTCAATGGAAGTGCAAAATTTGTAGATTACTCAAGACTTTACTGAAACAATATTGCCTTTCAATACCTACTTATGAGAAATGAAACATTATTGAGCAGACAGGCTAAATTGGAAAAAATGTATGATGGAGGAAAGACCTTTATTTATTTTTACCAATTCATTGCACAACTTTAAGAGGTGCCATTCACAAAAGAGACTATATGAACAGTGCCCTTGGAGTTGCATAATGCCACAGCCTTGTGTATAATTCACCTAAATGAGAAATGCACAGCATTAAGGCAGAGTGCATAGATAGCGTTGCCTCTTCTTGAAAGTTATTTGGCTTTACATTGCTAACATCTTCCAAATAATTGCAAATCATCTTGCTCTTTATCAAATTATCCAAGAACTCCAAGGGCCATAACAATTTTATAAGGAACTTAATTCTGGTAACAGAAAGTCAATATTTTTAGTCTCTAGCTTTAGAATTAAATAGCCAGAAGTATAGCCAAAGGATTTCAGGGTTCACAAGAGTGAGATCAAGAGATATCTGCTAATCTCTATTCAATCTCAAATTTTCCTATGACTTTCTAGGTGACATAGAATTGGTAGGTTCAGAATTTGCTATAAAAATATTGTTGAGTTTATGCTTAGTTCTCTAATAGCATCTTAACTTTTTCCCTGACTAGGTGACTTGGCTAGCTGACCTCTTGCAGATTGTTTCCTCGTGTGTAAAATAGGGACATGCACTAACAGTAGTAGTAGTAGTGATTAGTACTAATCACCAATTAGTGCATGTTCCCACCACTGCTGTACACACTGTAGGATTGCCTTCCGTGCCCTGCCGCCTTGTGTTTGGGTGCTGCCAAGTGACTAGTTCTGAACAATGAAGTGAGCTGAAGTGTTATTTGCCATTTCCAGGGTAGAGCTCTGAATTGCAGGTAAGATCCTTTAAGCTCCCCTTCTCTCTGCTGCTGACTACTGCTGTCAGCATGGAAGATACAGAACAGGAGCCAGAGCTGCCTGTCAATAGATATGGTGGGGTAAAAACAACTGAAATTACAGGCAATTAACTACCCCGACAAATAGATTTACTTCACAGGTTTATGGTGAGGACCCAATGGGGTAGATAACATGTTCTAGACAATTGCTCTATTATCTGTCACACTATAAAGTGCTAAATATACATGAGGGCTGACCGGAAAAAATCCAGCCATTGTCAATATAACAAGAATGATTACATGGCTGGATCTTTTCCAGACAGCCCTGGTATATGTTTCCATCTTTCAGGTAAGTGCTATTGGACTTCCGTATTCAAGTATCATTAGCATTTGTATAGTTTTCAGGATTTAATTTTTAGGCCTAGTATTGAATGGCACAGTTCCCTTTAGAAGTATCTACTATGACATTTATTTATACATCAAAATTACTGAGCATCAAGTTTGTAAATCATATTTTGAGATTGTGATAATTGACAATGTACAAGAACCTCTGGGAAAGCCGGATGGCTCGATGGGTTAAGTGCTCGCTTTGCAGCCCCAGGGACAAAGGATCAAATCGTGGCCCTGGACTGTGTGGACCCATATGCTGAACTGGGGTGTGTTTCCCATGCAGGAGGCCCGCAGTTTGGTTCTTGCCCCTTCGTCCCCCTGTTTCAGCCCCTGGCTTGAAGGGGTATTCCTCCCATACGAGAGGCCCCTAGCCCAGTTTCCTCCCTGAGCAGCCCCTACACACCTGTGTGAAATGAAACCATGTCAAAAACTGATGAGGTAGAGCTATGGAGACTGTTCTGGGGCCTCCTCCTCCCCCCACCTCCTCTGTCTCTGTCAAAAACAATAAAATAAATCTTAAAGAAAATGAATCTCTGAGAACTTAACATTACTTTGCTCACAAAAAGTAAACTCATAATGGCTAAAATATACCTAATCTCCTTTTCAATAAAAACCCATAGGCAATGAATTTACTCAGCTCTTTTCAAATGAAATTCACAGAAATCTGAGCTCTTTGATAAATATTTAAGCAGTGCTTAGCTTTAACTTGTAATAAATGCAAAGCATATGGGTTTAAGAAAAAAATCAAATAATATTCTAAAATAATACTGGCTTCTTCCTTTTTCTCAGTGCTATTTTTCAAACATTTATGGTCTACATAAGTATGAACCTGTATAAATTATGACTAAACCTATTTTTACTACTTCATGGTAAATCTTTTGCTGAATATGTAGAACCTTAATCTCTGGTTTATTGTGTACTAAAGGATAATAGATTTGGTAACAGAAATAGATATTTACATTCCATTAAAAACCAACTCTATAGTTCACAATAGGACCCAGCCTAATGGCATACTTTACTTCCAAAAGGGCTAAAATGAAGTTTCTAGTTTTATAATTTCCAGAGTCATATTTTTGTTCATATGCTTACATTTGATTATATGCTTACATTATATTCCACAGGTTCTCAAAATAATAGCTAAGTAACTTGACAGTATGATTTGATTAAACTGAAGAATCTCTTGATAGGGGGTGGTTTGATTACTTGACTAATCAAATCACTAATCATTATGTAATTTATTTTATTTTTATATTTGTTTGAAATACACTTTTTATCAAAAGAATATATAATCATGCAGAAAAATAAAGGGCTAATAAAAATTGTATCAAATAACATACTGACAACTGCTGTCTCCTTCCATTGTAAAGCCTTTGCAAGGAAAAGAAAAGGTGATGAAAACAATACATAACAGCAGAGAAAAACAATAAATGTTTCCATCAAAGGCACAAAAATTGTGAAGAATCTCTGGAAGGTGGAAAACAATTATGTGCAGAGAAGATAACTCAAAATACATGTAGGAGAAAATGACTCTTCCAAAAGGCAGACATATCATCAGAGAAACCCCAAGGGAGGGAGAATCCATCAATAGGAAAATATTATGGAAGAGAACCCTGCTATTATGTGATAATGGGTGATGCTGTTGCCATCCATAGGATTTCCACAAAATTCTTTTATAAAATGAGATTTGAGACAGCATCATAGTTCTTTAAAGTTTTTAGTACTCTCTTTAGCATTGTTTACTGAACATGCTCAGAATGAAGCCATGTGTCCCATGGGAATGTGTTACACTGGAAAAAAGAAAGAAATGACTCAGGCCATTTTAACAGTTACTCCATAGCAAGAAAAAAATGTCTGTGACTTGGGCTTTCAGGGAAGACATCCTTTACAAACTCCATTAAGTTCTTTTCAATGCCACATAATTATTCTTAGAACATTTAAGATACTAAGACAAACTTCAGGACTAGTGTTCGAGGGACATGGAATTACCTTTTGTCTGAGAGACAAGACAAAGTGGGGAAGTTCGTAACCAGAAAGATTTGAACAAGTCCAGTCCCAGGTATCTGAATTGTTGTCACCATCTTTAGATGGGATTGAGGTTTGCTGGGGCTTAATTAAAATATTCTTTTTTTCTAAGGAACCATAATTTCCATGCAACTCTAAAAGGGTTAGAGAAACTTCAGATGGAAGGTGGGAACTGTCAAAGCAGTGATGGGCGAAAATGGAATGAGGAAATCTGACAAATGGATGGGCACAAAGAAACTGATTATAGTAGAGAAGTATGAATGTTAAAATGGTGTCAAATGAAAGATGTGAAAGTTTATCCTGTAGGAGATAGCTAAAAATAAGTTTACTCTGAATGAGAATGTGATTGCTAAAAATCACTCTTAAGAAAAAAGTAATTCAAAATTCAAATACCCTCATTCTACTCAGAATTTTAATGAGTAAATTGATGCAGAAGATTGTAGGACTACTTTCTCCTCCTCAAGTGGCTGGTTTCTTCACATCCTCCAGGTTTCACCTTAAAGATTATATCCTTTCAGAAGGCTCTCCCTGACTACTTAGCAATAAGGGCTTGTATGGCTCATTGGGATGCAACATGTATTCATGAAAACAGGCATTCCTACTAGACACTTGTATCAAAGGCCCGCATGCTCTGCCCAATGCCTGTTGGCTCTCTCTTCTGCTTCTCCTCTTATCAGCCCTGGAAGCTCTCATTAAGGGCTTAATTTTGGCTACAGGATCCAGTACAGGGCAGGCTGGAGGTATGCTGGTATATGAGTCAATGCCTCCAGAAGCAGCCCTCAAGAACTGTCTGATGGAAACTATGGGAAAAACACACAATCCTCACATCTTCGATGGAGCAACATTGAGGCATGTTACACAACTCTCCTGAGAGTCCCCAAAGTCCTGAGCCCCAGCTGCCCATAGCAGTAATTCTGCTCATTAGCATACTCTTGGTTGATTTTCCTCTGTTCCCTGTGTTACTTGCTTTCCAGTGGTTCCTGGGATAACCCCCCAAGCTCATATCTTTATCCCAGAGACTACTTCTGCAGAGACCCAGCCAAAAAAACCCCAAAAAAACAAAATCAAAACAAGCAAACAAACAAAAGAAACATCATTCTTCCATATAAGAAAATGAACCAAGTATAAAATAAACTAGCTTAAAATGAATTTAAACTAACAATGACTGATGATTAAGAAGCAGGAATATCAGCAATCAACAACCATAGATGGTGCCACTAGAGATGCACTGATCAATGCTTTCCCCAAGCCTTGTGGGAATTCATAGCAGCAGACTGTGTACACTTTTCACAGTGCTGTGCAATATTCAGTGGACGCTGACTTTCACTGGAATCTCAAATTACCACCTTCAATAAACTCCAACATTGTGCTAGTTGAAATGGACAAATGCCAAATTTTAGTAATTGTGAATTCCTCATATCATAACTTATAGTATGAAGCATTTGCTTATATATAAAAAATAAAATTATATCATATGGCCTATCATTTGCTCATAACAAAGAAAAAGCTCTGTATTTTATCATTTTAGGCTCTTAAGACTCCTAAAAGCCTCATGGATGCTGGTCCACACTTTTGTGATTCCTGGACTATATCGAGGTCACATTGAGTAAAAAACCCACTACCACAAGCAAATGCCCACTGCTTTGTTGGCAGCCTGATCCTTGGACTAAAAATACTTTAAACAATAAGTTCCTAGTCCTTGAAAGAGCAAACATGCCTTTAGGGGAAAAATAAAAACATACAACAGTCTTGCCGACATTGGTTTTGATATTTACTCTTCTCTTTCTTGGGTCCAGGCTGCTGCGTATTAAATGGTCTCTTGCCAGGTTCTTACAGCATTCCTTCAACGGTCGTGTTTCAGGAAGTTCAGTTTTCTGGAAGAGATTAAAAAACAAAATAGTATAATACCTGAGAGGAAACCAGCCAAGCTTATGTTGCTGAGTGATTCTAACATACTGGGGGGGAGAGGGGGGCACAGGGCATATAAATGTTAAATTATTCATTGTTGTAGAGCATTTCCATTGGGTGTAGATTTTCTTATTCTTTACCACTCAGAACCCATTTTTCTAGTCGCCTATATGTGTTTGCAAGTTTGTCTATTCTGCTATGCTATAAACAAGCTGAGGGCTAGGATGTTACCCAGTTTACCTTCGCATGCCCAGTCACATGCCCAGTATCATGCAGCTCAGTATGGAGAGTGACAGACCAGCTCCTTTGCCTGGGGGGTAGAGGAAGGCACACCTGAGGAGGGACTTCTGCTGCAGCGCTCCCTGCAGGCTCCATCGACTTGGTCTGAATTCAACAAGGCTTCTTTCCCTTTCCTGTCCTTTCCCCATTCCTTTATGATCTTCTTAAGGCCCTTCCTTAATGAGCCATTTACACGTGATCCTGGCCTCAAGGCTTTCTTCTGGGGATCACCAGCTATGATGTCAACCCATAGGACCTATAATTGGGCCGCTCAAAATATGTGCGTTAATGGCTATCATTTTGTCTTAGTTAAAGGTTCTTGATTTCCAAGGAGGAAAAAACTCATTCAAATGAGCTTAAATGGAAAATTCACAGAAGATTTTAAATTCCAGAGGTACACCAGAGCCTTGATGGAATGAGAAAGTCACCTTTAACTTGCTGGGACCACATGGTCTCTCTTCTCTGATTATTATCTCAATAGATAGATAGATAGATACCCATCCAACTATA
>PVKE010016906.1:0-31404 GCA_004027555.1 Craseonycteris thonglongyai | reverse complement strand
TGGGGAGCGGGAGTGGACACAGTATATATAGTGATGGAAGGGGAGCTGATTCTGGGTGGTGAGCACATAATGTGATGCAAAGGTGATGTGATGTGGACTTGTACATCTGGAAACTATGTAATTGTTACCAATCAATGTCACCCCAATAAATTTAACAATAAAAAAAATCAGTGATTGATAGGAGGAGGGGACAAATAGGTGAAGCACAGAGAATTTTTAGGGCAGTGACACTACTCTGTATGTTACTCTAATGGTAGATATCTGTCATTGTAAATTTGTCCAAACCTATAGAAGGTATGACACCAAGAGAATCTTAATGTAAACTATGGACCTTGGGTGATAATGACATGTCATTGTAGTTTCATCAGTTGAAACAAATCTGCCACTCTGATGAAGATGTTGTTAATGGGAGAGGCTATGCATGAGTAGGGATGGGAAGTATATAGCAAATCTCTGCCTATCACTCAGTTTTGCTATGAACCTAAAACTGCCCTACAATATAAGGTCTATTTTTGTTTTATTTTAATGGATAAAAGACATAAAGAGACATTTCACTGAAATAGATATATACATGGCAAATAAGTGCACGAAGAGATGTTCAATATTACTAGCCATAAGAGAAAGGAATGAGTATCACTGCTCACCTATAATGATGGGAGGAGACGAGAGGACGGAATAATACCGGATGCTGGTAAGGATGCAGAACAATTAGATCTCTCATACATTGCTGGTAGAAATGTCAATGGTACAGCCACTCTGGAAAAACTAAACTTACTCTTACTACATATTCATATATGATCCAGCAGTTACATCCCTAGGCACTTACCTCAGAGAAATGAAAACATGTCCACATAAAAACCTGAACACAAATGTTTGTGTTTGATTCATACTAACCTGTAACAACCAAAATGTCCTTTATCTCATAAATGGTTATACAAATTGTGCTATATCTATATCATGGAATACAAATAAGCAATGAAAAGTGAACTTTTGATACTTGTAACAACTTGTATGGATCTCAAAGACATTGTGCTGAGTGCTCTAAAAAACCTCTATTAAAATAAAAGTAAAAAATAAAATAACTATTTATACTTAAAAGTTTGTGGAGTGGGCATTCGCAAGCCAGGTTTCTGGTCCTACTTCCTCCAAGATGCTCACTTTGGTCTGTTAAATTAAATAGGGCCTTGCATATAAACTCAGCCATTTCGCCTGACAACCAAAGATGAAGCATGTATTCCCTCTGCTGATTGCATTTCCCAGCCAGAAAGGGAAAATGTGAAACAGAGACAGGTTAGTGTGTTGGGGGAAATGGTCAGTGCATGTCAGCAAGAAGGGCTCTGTGACCTCCTGAGGGGTCCCAGAGCTACACAGGCCTGGAAAGGTCCTTCTTCCCAGACAGCTTAGTCCCTTCTCATCCCACAACGACACCTGGAAGATAAATCTCTGGTTGAGGGGATTCACGCAGTGTCCCCCGTGGTTCCCAATCTAAAGCAGGTTGAGAAGTGGCTCACCCTGTCACAAACCCCACAAAATAAGTACTTTGTTTGAAAGTTTCCTCTAGTGGTGAAGCAGTGTCATTCAGCCAAATATATCTATCCAAAGGAGAGCATTAGAAATTAGGGCTAGAAAAGAGATAGCCCTTAATTATCTGTATCAAGTGTAACTGATCCAAGGGACTTCACTGTAGCACAGAAAAGAAATATGTGCGAACAGCTGAGGGTTGGAGAAATGAAGGCATTCCCTCATGTGATGTTCCAAGTGGTTGTAGGGAGAAAACTAGTCTCAAGCTCCTCACCTGGGCTTCAGTCACCAGATTCCCCTTCTAGGTTCCTGAGTTTAGAAGCTTCTTCCCACTATGACATCTAAAAATGCGATACAGTGAGCTGGGATACGAAGGCCAAGCTGAAAGTGACTATTTCTGTCAAAAGAGAGAGAGAGAGAAATATCTGGAGTTCCCAACACCAATAGATAAGTAAAAAGTGAGATTAAGAAATTTCATAAAAGAAACTGCAACTCACTATCAAATCATTTGGCAAACTGTCCACCCACATGTAATCAAAGAGATGCAAATGGAAACTACCAGGAGGTCCGTTTTTCATCCATCAAGATGACGTCAATACTAAGCACACTCAGTGCTTGTGAGGTTGCTCTGAAACCGGTCCTCTGAGAGACCTCACTCAGAGCGTGGCCAATATGAGACAGCTGATTTATAAAGCAATTTGGCAAAACTTATCAGGAGTCAACAGATGTTCCATCCCTCTCAACAAGTTATTCCTCTTCTAGAAATTTATGCCAAGAATTTAATTGACAAAGGTATAGACTCAGAGATTTGCAATGGTGTTATTTGTGACAATGAACAAAGGAAATGCCAAATGTTGGTGGTCTTCAGGATTCTTTCTACCCTGGCCTCCTTGAATCACTCTACAAAGTAACCAACTGTCAGCCCATCACCATTGGGTGTGTCTTCAGCTCAGATTTCTCTCTTGAGTACCTGCTTGGTGTTCCCAGCAGCCTACTAAACAACCTTAATGGATGCTCACAGCTGAAATCACCTTCTGTCCACTTCCTCCTCCAACTCCTTATCTGAATAAATGGCACAACCACCTACCCAGCTGCTCAAGCCAAGCCTTCAGATCTTTCTTGGCTCCTGTTTCTCAACTCCCCATCCTCTTAATCACCATGTCCAAAATCTCTCTCCATCCATTTCTCCCCCGTCCCACTGCCACTGGTCTAAGCTACCAGCATTCCTGCACTGAATGACCACTCTGTTCTCCCAATTGATTTTCTTGCACCCATCTTTCCCAGTGCCCCAATCTACCCTCTGTCCTATAGAGACCTATTCCTAAAACAGTGGCTTTCTATGCTCCATAGAATCATTTCAGGTTCCAAACTGCTGAACAAGGTTCATGGCTTGCAGGACCTCCAGCCCACCCTCCCACCCCTCCAGACTGAACTGCAGGCATCCCCCTAAAAAGCAAGACGTTCCTCCGTGCTTCAGGGGCACCACACCTCTCTCACCTCCTGTCCTTCCCATGAGACTCCCACCTGGAGTGCTTCCTTCCTTTTCCCCATAGGCTGAATGACTCAGCCAGTGAATGAGGACATTGGGAACTGCCTGTACTCTGGGGACCAGCATCGCACAAAAGTGACACTGACACATGAAACAGTGCAATACTTTAATAACACTTTTTTATCATTTCCAACACATTTCCTACCAAGCCAGACACTTTTTTATACCTCTTTAATCTATGGAAGAGTAAATTCTGACAGCTTAGTCTCAAAATCTACCTCTTGACTGGCTGCTTTCCCGTGGTGTGCAGATAGATCTCTGTCCTACTTTCTTTCATGACTAAATCCATCTCCAATGGCCCTGGGCGATTACAACCATTTTAGTGAAAGGAATAGCAGGCAAAGGAGGTCTTCAGCCAAGGCAAGGGGGAAAGGCAGTTAGCAATAGAGCTGCCAGTAACCAAGAATAAGATGAAGAGCAAGACTGGGAAAGGGGACGTTAGCCCAACAGTTTCAGGGAGGAGAGGGCTGGGGGGAAGCTGCTCAAAACACTGACCTCAGGACCAATAAAACTCAGAAGGAAATAGAAATAGCAAAGCCTTGTGGCTGAGAGGGCAGTTTTTGAGGTCATAGTTGGATTGAGACCTGTTTACCTTGGGTGAATCATTTTTTTCTTTTTACTCACCTGTAAACATGAGTTATTATGTCTGGCACATGGTAGCTTCTCAATAAATGCTAGATTTTCATATAATGAATGTTGATTACATGTTGAGGACAGAGGATACATCAGGCACAAACATGCAAAACTAGGCTTGAGAGCAGAAATGGCTTCACCAGCGGGGCCACAGGTACCATTGGTCTAGGCTATGAACCCTAGTCCTTGTTACTGTAAGTGTGGCACCTCAGACTACCCCTCTGGGCATCACCTGGGAGCTTGTTTGACATGCATAGGCAGGCCCTTCTGAGGCCTCCTGAGTCAGAATCTGCATTTTAACAAATAGTTCATCTGTACATTGCAAGCTATGGATTGCACGGCCCTAGTTCCCATCAGCTTGTTTGAAAGACTGTTACACACAGGCAATGGCTGCAGTCATTAGAATTTGGAAATGGAATTGCTGAGTTAAGTAACCTAACTAAGGCTCGTCATCGTTCCAGGCAACCTGGGTAACTACTCTCTTAGATTGGAGGGGCGAAATTGAGGTAGGGCTTATCACAGGATAAGTCGAGGCAGTACACCAGGGCCAGCTGCCCAATGTCTGGGCTTGTGTGGCCTGTACATAGAAGCTGTGAGTGGACGAAACATATAGAAGGGGATGCTATGGCGGGGAGGGGCACACACCTGGGCCAGAGACTCTAGGGATTGAGGGGAGAAATGGTCAACAGGTCTGTTTTTACCAGAGCTCCCACACTGGCTTGTGCCTGGCCCATACTTCCCTGGCCTATCAAAAGCACCTCCCTGGTTCAGCAGGCCCCTCTGAGCAGGACTTCTCCTTCCTCCAGAACCTCAAGTCCAGTGAACAGGACTGATGAGAGGCAGTGTGGGCAAGGGACAGCACCCAAAAGTCTCTTCAGGAAGGCTGACTTCACTTCCCAGATATTCCCTTAGGCTCAGAACACACTTTAAGGAGGGTAGCATTACACTCATTTTATAGAAAGGCTGAGTAGACATTAGTTTTAAAATCAAAGGATTAATGCACAACCACTTAGCCAAAATAAATTCCCTTGAGAATTGATATGCCAGGTTTAGAAGTTTAAATGCTGGGAATTCCAAAAATAGGATCCGGCCTTGACCCCACAGGGGCTTGCTGACAGGGAAGTGAGCACTGTGTTTGCAGGCATTTGAAGAAGCCCTGTAACTTCTCTTCAAGCCTGCAAACAGCCACTATCCTTCTCTGTTCTGTATTTAAATGGATAGTCATTGAATGAATGAATGAATGAATGATCATCATTCCATGTTGGAGTTTTTCAAAGACTTCAGCACTGACTTGCACCCCTGAATTCACTCCTTTATTTTCTATTTTGGTGCGTAATATATTTGTCTATAGTGAGACACAGGTATTCTTCTTCATTTCTTTCTTTGTCCTCCCTTCTCCCATCCCCACTAATTATATTCCCAATTCCATGGACTCTCTTGGATCCTGTGACATGCTGAAGAAGGCCCCTACCGACCAGTAAGAGACAATTATTAAATTTCCAGGAATTTGCAAGCTGGTTGTTAAATATAGCCTTTGTAAAAATTAAGTTACAGAAGCATCTAATTCATTAAAGTACATTAACAGTATGCCCAAAACTCACCATTTCCTAGTTATTTTTGCTAAATTTTACTACTGTCTATGCTCTCAAGACTATTTAACTCAATTGCATATATATGGTGGAAATGCTATATAGTGTTATAGTAGTGCATATCTCTTCCAACTTTGTGTTCAGGGATATTAATTACATTGGGAGCTTGAAATTGGCCATGGTGGCAGTATTGATACCACAGAAACTGTCAAAAACTACAAATCAAGGCTTGGTTTGTTGTTTTGTTCATTGTCTTGACTTAAGAAACAGATGGAGAAAAATTTAATAATGCAGATTAAATATGTGTCATGTCTGTAGTTGTTACACTGCAAATAGCACAAAAACTGGGGAAAAAATTCTTCTAGAATTCAAAAACTATTTCATTGAGCAAAGAAGTCACTCATATTATTGACAGATGAGTGAAGTTAATACTTCACCTTCATTGCTTAACTTTATTTTTGTCAATATAAAGAAAAGTATCAGCCAACATTCATGTTGGAGAAACACTCATTGGTCAAGTACAGACGTAGGCTGACTAAGGGTGCAAGAGTGCAGCAAAAATCAGTGAATGCATTTCG
Source organism: Craseonycteris thonglongyai (assembly GCA_004027555.1). Lineage (NCBI taxonomy): Eukaryota > Metazoa > Chordata > Mammalia > Chiroptera > Craseonycteridae > Craseonycteris > Craseonycteris thonglongyai. Next base: position 25,534 of record PVKE010016906.1, on the reverse strand, counting down.
TGTGAATCAACTGGCTAGATGGAATTTGCAATAAAGAGTATTGTAAATTTTATTACGTGTAAATGGTGAAATATACATCCTTTGTAGCAATAAAATTTTAATGAACTTATAGATGTGCAGGCTTGGGGTTTTTCACAGTGCAGGCAGCACCTGCTTAGAGGCTCCGTGCATCACCACTGTTGTTTCCTTAGGTTAGTCAATGTATCCTCATACCAGTCTCCACCCCCTTCAATTCCATACTCATAATACTGCCAAAACAATCTTTCTAATATTTAATTGCAATCATGACAGTTCCTTCATTAAAATTACCAATGGCTCTCCAGGACCTTCTGAATGAAATGAAAGCCATAGAAAGCTTTTTCTTGCTCTTCCCTGTTCACCTCTGCAGCACCTTCCTTATCAAGTACCCACATTCATGCTTCACTAAAGTTATACTGAACTGCCTGCCATGCCTAAAATATGCCTTACTCATGCACACCACTGGGCCTTTGCACATGCTTTTCCCAGCCTGGGATGCCTATCCCCATTTCCTCCCCTTCTGTCTTCTGATAGTTCTCATCTAGCATTCAAACCATGTTCAGACATCATCCCTTCCTGGAGACTGCACCATTTAGCACTTGCTACTCCCACCAGTTGTTGTGCAGGTAGAGCTTTCTGGCTGTCCTGCTCACCTGGAAGATGCTCTAAGCAGAGAGGCAGAGACAGGTATCCCCAGCAGCTAGCACCTGGCTTGGCACCCAGTAGATACTCAGTGCTTGTTGAATTGATTAACTAATTGATTGATCAGTTTCAGTTATAACCCATAACAAATCACAAGATTTAGAAAGAGATATATATTTTATCTCTGAATTCAACCGTTGCTTGAAAAAAAAATTGTTTAATACCAAAAAGGATAACTATAGGCCAATCTCCCTGATGAACACTGATGCAAAAATCCTAAATAAAATTTTAACTAACAGAATACAACAATGCATTAAAAAGATTATTCACCATGACCAAGTGGGATTCATCCCAGGGGCACAAGGATGGTTCAACATATGCAAATCCATCAATGTAATCCAGCACATAAACCAAACAAAGGATAAAAACCACATGATTATCTCAATTGATGCAGAAAAAGCATTCAACAAGATACAACACCCATTTATGATAAAAACACTGAATAAAATGGGAATTGAAGGAAAGTACCTCAACATAATAAAGGCCATATATGACAAACCCTCAGCAAATATTATACTGAATGGGAAAAAGCTGAAGCCTATTTTCCTAAAATCAGGAACAAGACAGGGATGCCCCTGTCACCACTGCTGTTCAACATAGTTCTGGAAGTTCTAGCCAGAGCAATCAGATAAGAGAAAGGAATAAAAGGTATTAGAATTAAGAGAGACAAAGTGAAACTGTCACTCTTTGCAGACGACATGATCCTTTATATAGAAAACTCTAAAGTCTTTATCAGAAATTTATTACAAATAATAGACAAATACAATAAAGTCGCAGGATACAAAATTAATGTCCAAAAGTCACCTGCATTTTTATATGCCAACAATGAAACTTCAGAAAGAGAGATGAGAAGATCCATTCCCTTTGCCATTGCAAACAAAAAAATGAAATACCTAGGAATAAATCTAACAAAGAACATGAAGGACTTATACACTGAAAACTATAAAACACTGTTAAAAGACATTAAAGAGGACACAAAGAAATGGAAAGACATTCTATGTTCATGGATTGGAAGAATCAACATACCGTAGTTAAAATGGCCATACTACCCAAAGCAATACACAGATTCAATGCCATTCCCTTCAAAATCCCACATTCTTTCAAGAAATAGATTTTTAAAAATCATCAAATTTGTATGGAACCACAAAAGACCATGAATCGCAAAAGCTATCCTAAGAAAAAAGGATAAAGCTGGGGGCGTCTCACTGCCTGACTTTTATCTGTACTACAAAGCCTCAGTAATCAAAACAGCTTGGTATTGGCAGAAAAACAGATACACAGACCAATGGAACAGAATTGAAAACCCAGAAATAAACCCACAAATATATGGGCAGATTATTTTTGACAAAGGAGAGAAAAATATACAGTGGGGAAAAGAAAGACTCTTCAGTAAATGGTGCTGGGAAAATTGGAAAACCACATGCAAAAGGCTGAATGTGAACTGTGATCTCTCACCATATACCAAAATTAACTCAAAATGAATTAAAGACCTCCAAATAAGACCCAAAACAATAAACTGCATAGAAGAAAACATTGCTATTGAACTTATAGATCTGGGATTTAGGGAGGACTATATGAATCTGACCTCAATGGCAAGGGAAGTAAAAGCACAAATAAATGAATGGGACTTTTACAAGCTAAAAAGCTTCTGCACTGCAAAGGAAAACACCAACAAAGCAAAGAGGCAACCAACCAACTGGGAGAAAATATTTGCCAACACTACCTTTGATAAGGGGCTAATATCTAAAATACACAAAGAGCTTGTACAACTCAACAAGAAAAAAACAAGCAATCCAATTAAAAAATGGGTAGATGACCTTAACAGACACTTCTCTCATGAAGACATACATATGGCCAACAGATATATGAAAAAATGCTCCACTTCACTAGCAATTAGGGAGATGCAAATAAAAACCACAATGAGATACCATCTTACACCTGTTAGAGTGGCTATAATCAACAAGACAAGGGATAACAAGTGCTGGAGAGGCTGTGGAGAAAAAGGAACCCTCATACACTGCTTGTGGGGATGTAAACTGGTACAACCACTATGGAAGGCAGTATGGCGATTCCTCAAAAAATTACGAATGGAATTACCATATGACCCAGCAACCCCTCTACTGGGTATCTACCCAAAAAACCTGAAAACCTTAATCTGCAAAGATGTCTGTACCCGCATGTTCATCGCAGCACTGTTCACAGTGGCCAGAACATGGCAACAACCAAAATATCCTTCGATAGATGACTGGATAAAGAAGATGTGGTACATTTACACAATGGAATACTATTCAGCAATAAGAAAGGATGAAATAGGGGGGAGGGAGAGTTGTGTGGGGGGGAGTGGACACCGGATATATGGTGATGGAAGGGGAGCTGATTCTGGGTAGTGAGCACATAATGTGATGCATGGGTGATGTGATGTGGACTTGTACATCTGGAAACTATCTAATTGTTACCAATCAATGTCACCCCATTCAATTTAACAATAAATATATATATATATATATATAAAAAGAAAAGAAAAGATGAAATACAGTCATTTGTGACAACATGGATGGACCTTGAAACCATTTTATTAAGCGAAATAAGTCAGACTGAAAGAATCAGGAAACATGTACAGGTGGATTATAAAACTGAAAGTAACAAAGAAGCAAAGACTTATGGACACACTCAATAGTTTAGTGACTACCTGAGTGAAGGGGAGGAGTGGGGAGGGAGAATTGGTGGGTGGGGAAGTGGGAGTGGACACCGGATATATGGAGATGGAAGGAGAGCTGATTCTGGGTGGTGAGCACATAATGCAATACATAGGTGATATAATGTAGATTTGTACATCTGGAAACTATCTAATTGTTACCAATCAATGTCACCCCAATAAATTTAACAATTAAAAAAAAGTTGTTTAAACTATTGAAAAAGTCAATCGAGCTTTTTCTTTCCCCTAAGCATATATGTATAAAACTAGATTAACCATTGACTTTTTTTTTTTCCATTGTTTTCTGGAAGTCAACTAGACATGGCCTGAGATACTTCACTTTAAACCATTGACTTCCTTTAAGCAATAGCCACAAAACCCACTCTTGAAAGTAGTTACAGCTATCACTTATTGGGCTGCTCTTATGCTGTAAGCATGTGCTAAGTGCCTTAAACATGTCACTCCATGTATCCTCAATGATCCTGCAATGGGGGTACTATTATCCCCATTATACAGGTGAAGAAAATGAGTCTCAGGTAAGTTAAAACATGTTTGAATGTGAACAGATGCTGAATAGCAAAACAATGGTTCAAACAAGGGGTGGGCTGACTCTCAACTCCATGTTTTCTCTGCTGAGCTCATTCTTTACTGCTTACAAACAAATGCTCCACCTGATTAAGGTCCTACCAGTAGCCTGGAATAAATAATGCTCTAAATAACACTGCAAAGAGTGGTCAACACAGGGCCTAGCCCAGCTGTCTGACCCTTTTTCCCAGGATGCAGATCCAGGGGATGGGTTCACTTTCCCTTGATCCAGGTTGATAGGAGAAAAGCGAACAGCATGAAGTAGTACCTGTGTCCTGTGTCAGAGGCCACATCCAAAAGTCTCTGAAACCCAGTCCAGGCCTTCTTCGTGGACAATTTCCCAACAGTGAGCAGGGACTCTCGTTCGTCTCTCTGCTGAGCTGTGACTGTCGCCAGTGCTGCTGCCTATGTTTACTGTTTGTTACTAAGCACTTGGCTGCCCAGCGAGTGAGTCAACAAGGGCTCTTTCCTTCTGTGCCACTGGCTCTCAGGCCCCCAGCCCTGCGCAGTCGCTGGCCTGTTTGCAGGTAGAGCCACCTCAGCAGTCTGTGTCCTCAAAGCAGATGACTGTGTCTGCCTGTAAGAGCTCAACCAGATTAGGTGCCACAGAAGGTCATGGGATTGCAGCTCAGGACAGGCTTTTACACTGATGTCACTTTATCTCCTTGTCCAATCAAAAGAAAAAGCCCTGTAAGAAACCAGGGGGTCAGCCAAAAGCCACACCCCTTAGTGCCATTTAATAGTCTGCCATGCCTTTGAACAAACTCAAACTTTTGGGCCTGCATCAGACAGGATCAAGAACCGTGCACGATCATATGAGGAAGGATGACCCAGAGCGCTGCCAGAAGGAAGGCAAGAGGAATGTGGTTGTGATCATTAAACACACACACACACACACACACACATAATAATAACAGTAGTAACGAGGACAAGAGGAAACTTTTGGATGTGATAAATATGTCTACAACATAGATTGTGGTGATAGTTTCACAGGTATATACTTATTTCTTTTTTTTTTTTTTTTTTTTATCTTTTCACATTTATAGAGAGAAATTATCTTTTTGTCTTCAGTGCATATTTATTTCTATTTTACTTTTTGACAGACAGAGAGAGAGACAGAGACAGAGACAGTTAGAGAACCGAACTGTGGGAACTCCCCAGTTCAGCATGTGGGTCCTGCCTGGGCCGGAGCCGGGATTCGATCCTCGGTCCTCATGGCCTCAAAGCGAGCGCTCAACCCGCTGAGCCGTCCCGGCTTTCCCTATATACTTATTTCTAAATTAAATATGTTGTATACATTAGTATGTATAATAGAATTTTTTGTATATCAATAATACCTCAATAAAATGAATTTTTTTAATAAAAAGGGAGGGATGCAGTTGAAGAAAGGAGAAAAGGAATTCTTACTCTCTAGTGCTGGGGCTCAGATAGAAGCCAGAGGAGTAGGACAACAGCAAGAAGGAGACCATAGCTCTACAGAGGTAGGAGTGAAAAAAATCGACCTTTGGAACTCTTTAGCAGAGGTCTCCAAACTATGGCCCGCGGGCCGCATCCCTCTCATCCGGCCCATGGAGACCTTTTTATCTGAATAAAATAATATTAAATAAATAATTAAAAACAACATCTATGTTTTGACTCTTTTTTATTTGGACCTCGAGTGTGTAGTCGGCCCCCAAACTGCTGTTTGATAGTTAACGCGGCCTGTGGGCTGAAAAGTTTGGAGACCCTGCTTTAAAGCAATGGCAGTTTTAAAACAGAGAGGCACTTTTAAAAAATCAAATGTACATTGTACTTCATATATCCACCGTAAAGTAAAATAATGACAGGGGATGAAATGCAGGGCCCAGGAGGGCTTGGTGGATGTGCAGTCCCATGTGCCACTAGTGGGGCTGTGGATTACTGCAGCCTCTTAGGGGGCATTTAATGATATTCATTAAAACTATAAATGCACATATCATTTGCAAACCCAACTGTAAGGAACTGACCCCATGAATGTTTCTGCAAGGCTCACCCCAGCAAGCGTGTATTAATAAAAACTATGCTCACTGAAGTAATTTTTTGTAATAGTAAAAAACTGAAAGCCACCAAAGTCTTCATTAATAGTGAGCAAATAAATTGTGGTTCAAACACAGTAGAAAACCAACTACACAGCTGAGCAAAGGAGGAAGGTACACATACATGTGTGCTCGCATTTAACAACTGCCAAGAAAACCTTTTCAAAAATCCAAAGGTGTGGAATTGCCCTGTATGATTTCCCTAAGTGTAACTAGATATATAAATATATAGAGATATATAGATATGTCTATCTATATATATATTATTATTTATATATGTTTATATTATGTTTGTGTTATATATTCTTATATACTTTATCTAGAAGGAATCACTAGAAATTTAATAATGTGTTTTTTTAAGATTTATTTTTATTGTTTTTGACAGAGACAGAGACAGAGAGAGAGGGGAGAGGGCCCAGAGCAGTCTCCATAGGGGTATGTCATCAGTTTTCAACATAGTTTCGCTCCACAGGTGGGCTTGGGGCAGCACAGGGTGGGAACCAGGCAGGGGACCTCCCACATGGCACGCCTCCCATGAGCTGGGGTCTCCCACATGGGAAGCACACTCAGGGCCGGAGCTGAACTGGAGGTCTCCCACATGGGAAGCTCACCCTGGTGAGAATCGAACTGAGGGCACACCCCAGTTCAGCATATGGGTTCACACAGGCCAGGGCCACAATCCTCGGACCCTGGGGCTGCAAGACGAGCATTCAACCTGCTGAGCTATCCCAGCATCACCAATAATGGTTTTTTTGAGGAAAGAGTTTTGAGTTATTATTGGTCATTAAGTATTACTTAGAGAAATTATTGACCATTTTAGGGCCTTTTCCCCCTTGTGCCCTTTTGTTATGTTGCTTTTTAAAAAAAACTAATAAACCTTATAAAATATTTTGCAAAATTTATCTTTTTCCTGTTTAAATCTACTTGCAATCCACACTAGCTAATAAAGCATTTTACAATAATTGCAACCGTCTTGTGTTGTTTTTCCCAAACTTGTCTACACATCAGATTCAAACTATAACTTGATAAAATATAGATTCCCCATAATCACCCTAGGCCTGCGGAAGTGCAATCTCTGAAGGAGAGCCAGGGACTTTTTAGTGATGCACAGGTTGTCTTTATTAAGTAATTTGTTCAGACAAACCATGTACAATTGGAGAAACTGAGTCCCAGAGGCAGAAAGTGAACTCCTCCAGTAATGAGGCTGGTTCATCGTAAAACAAAGAGCAACAAAATAGGGTTACCCTATTCATAATAAATGCAAGTTTGCTTTAATTTAAAGAATAAAATAAACAGAGCACAACATCTAAGTCACTCATAGCCAGGCACACTCTGGTCTGCTTAAAGTCACTACTGCCTTCACCTTTATTGTTACAAATATTAGCACTCAGCAGTAATTTCCTTCTATAGTTAGTTACCTCTGCTAAGATTTCACTCATTCAAATTAAAGCAAGAAAAATTTTCATTAACTATTGAAATTTTGAATTTGCATATTTTAAATATTCAATTGTTTCGCTTTCAAGAACCATGTTATTCATAGTTATATACAGTTCTTCAACATAGGCTATACAATCAAGTAGAATTCAACACTAAAACAAATTCCCAGTTATGCCCCTATTTTATGCTTTATACCAAGATATACCCAGTGTTTAAATTGTCATAAATTACGAATTGAATAAATCTAAAATAATACAATTTTATTATTCTAAACACAATCCAGGACTTCTCATACATGGCTGGTGAGACTGTAAAAATGGTATAGCTATCATGTCAAACTGAAAATGTTCGACCACTTCTTAAAAAACAAAACATATTTTTGTCAGTAATTAAACTCTTGGGTATTTACCCCAGGGAAACAAAAACTCCTGTTCACACAAAAATTTGTACACAGTTGTTTCTCAGCTTCATTTACAACCGTTAACTGTTAACACCAAAATGTTCTATAGTTAGTAGAGAATGGTTAAACAAATTATGTTTTATTAATACCATAGAATCCTACTTGGCAATAAAAATGAATAAACCATTGGTATGTGCAACACTTGGATGAATCTCAAGGCATTGTGCTGAATCCAAAAGTCAATTTCAAATGGTCACATACAATATGACTATTTGTATAAGTTTAGTGAGATGACAAAATTATAGAGATTAAAAATAGATTCGTAGTTTTTGGAGGTAAAGGATGGTAAAGAGAGGGAATGATTATAAAGGGGTAGCGTAAGGAAGATCTTTGTGGTGATGAACAAGTTCTGCATGTTGTGTAAGGTGGTGGTATGTGAAGCATCTGAAGCTCTGTGCATCTCCAAACCACTCACCTAACTGTCTCTTGCAGCTTCAGCTCACCTCGCTGCCTCCATAGGGTCCAGGAGTCATCCTCCTTGCTGCTCTAACTATTTTTCTGCCATCCTCCCTCCAAGGTCTGAACCCCTTTGAGACATATGACAAAATGCCCTGCTATCCCTTCTGCCTTCCTCTACTGACCGTTAAGAAGTCCCCTACTCAGACCCAGGCAAGGAAGCCCACCCCATCCTCCTCTAGAAGCACCTGTCTCCAGTGAGAGATAGGCCCACAGGCCAAGGATTCATGCTGACCAGGCCTCTGTGTCCCTGTGCTGGGCTTTGTTCAGGTGCCCTGTCCAGCCCCCACTGAGCCTCCTTCCAGGGTCTGCACAGGTGTCTTCCGTGGGTCTGTCTCCCAGTGTGGGGGTGGCTGGGGCTTGGATGTGAAGACTAAGTTCCTCACAATATGGGGCAGAGCTGGAAGAGGACTGGCCCACAGCCTAGGGCTAGAAGTGCAGGACAGCTCTTTTCATAAAATCGAGGGACAGAGTTTTTACTTCACATTTGGTCTTATGGAGTTTATGAAGGGACATCTGTCAAGGTAAGAGGACAGATATGTATTTAAAATTAGTGGTTGAACCTATAACTTAAATATTTAGAGCTAAGGCATGTGGGCCTCCATTTGTATTCTTGCCCTGGGCCCCACAACAGCTAGGGAGGGCCTGCTTTTATTCAGTGACAAGCCACTTTCTGTGGTTTCTCCTGCCTCAGCATATCCTTGACACCTCACTTCACTTGCCTCACCACATCTCAGCCACCTCCTCCTGTGTTCGCACCTTAGCCTTTGTCATTGCAAGTAACTGTATAACCTTCCAATTTTGTATTTCGAACATCTTTAGCTCAGATGACCCATCAATTCTTTCATAGATTTTGGCATCCATGAAGGCCTTCCATCCTTGGACTCTCCCTATCACTTTTTTTCACTGTTCATCACCACCCCCATTCTTCCTTTCCTCACTATCCAGCTTAGAGTCCATGGTCTATGTTGCAGAAATTCCTGCTAGCTATCAACTAAAACCTGTTCTCCTTTATCTCATGGACATATATCCAGACCACCCTTCCCAGCCTCCTTTGCAGGTAGGTGGAGCCATGTGACAGAGTTCTAACCAATGGAATGTGAGTGAACAGGATGTTTGCACCCCAAGAGGTGCAGGAATGGCAGTGAAGATGACCTCAAGGACCTTGGAAGCAACAAATTATAGATGACAGAGTCCTCTTCAGCTTGGACCCAAACTTTCATCCACATAGAACATTTTCCCTGGAGTGTTATGTTAAGGAAGGAAGGAAAAAACATATGTTGTCTGAGACATTGCATTTTGTTACATCAGTGACATTAGTATAGCTTTTCACTAAAATGACTCTGCTACTTGTGAGAGTGTAGGCTACATCATGGCGTAATGATTAAGAACACGGTCATAGAGCCATAGGCCACCTGGACTCAAATCCTGGCTTTGTCACAGACTGACTTGTGTGAGCAAGTCACTGACCCTTTCTGTGCTGTGTCTCCCAATCTATAGAAGGGAACCTCCACTATGAGGTCTGATAGACAACTCAAATTTGAATTTATTTGAAAGAGGATTATTTAAATCAATAAACCCCTGGAAAAATAAATCCTATTCTATTCTCAGTCCAATTATCCCAAAAAATGTCACCCCCAACCTCCCAATTTCTCAGCCCCCCAAATTAAGAGTCACCTTTGGCTCCCCTAATTCTTCAGATCTCATATCTATTCTATTAGCAAGCCCTCTGTAAAACACACAGGGGCTCTGATAACTCCAGTGGAACTACCATCACCCTTCACCTGAACCACTGAAGCAGCTTCCTGGCTAATCCGGCTTCAACAATTGTCCCCCTCCCAGCATATTTTCCACTCAGCCGTCACAGTTATCCTTTTAAAACCGAAGGCAGATCATGTCAGTACCCTGTTCCAGATCTTCCCGTGGATTCTCTCACACTAAGCCTGTAAAATCTGAGCATCTTAGCATGGTTCATGGAGTGTTATCTAACCCTGGCTACTTCATTGCCCTCATGATTTCCTGCAGCCCACTCACATAGGTATTTTTGTCATTTTTCAAACAGGCCCAGCTTGTTTCTGATCCAGGGCGTTTCACATGCTGTTTCTTCTGCCTGGAATGTTCTTCTAGATCTTCATGTACTTATTTCCTCTCTTTATTCATGTCTCTGGTTAAGTGCCATCTTCTTAGAAAAGCTGTCCCTTAAATAGTAAGCCTTCATCATTCTGGATCTCCTTGCTTTCTTTAGTTCTCTTTATAACAATTATTACTTTTTACTTTAATATTACATTTACTTTAATATGTATCTTTTTAAAGATTTATTTAATTGTTTGAGAGAAGGTGAGAGAGAGAGAGAAGTGGGGAGGGCCCAGAGCAGTCTCCATAGTTGTACATCATTAGTTGTGACATGGTTTTATTCCACACAGGTGGATGTGGGGCCACGTGAGGAGGGAAGTGAACCAGGGGGCAGCCTCCCAAAAGGAAGATGAGAACCTTTGCCACCATCTGGCCATTACCAATTATGCCACAGTGCAGTATATGGGGTTGCACAACCGGGGCCTGGAATTGAACCCTGAACCTCATGATTGCAAGGCAAGTGCTCAACTGCTGAGCTTTCCTGGCATTCCCTGTATTTCTTTGTTGACTGACTTGTTTATTCTTCTATCTCCCCAGTGACAGATGTAAGCTATATGAGGACAAGGACTTTATCCATCTTGTTTACTGTTTGCAGGATGTTTTCATCTGCATGTAACAGATAAAATAATGAAAAATGATTTAAACAATTAAGGATATCTGTGTTTTCACATAAATGTGCATTCAGCTGTTCAACAATATCAGAGCTCTGGGTTGACATTTCTGATCTTCTCACACTGAAAGTGACTGACTGCTGTAGCTCCAGTCTTCACATCTGACCCATCTATGTCAGAAGAGAAGAAAATACTTTATCCCCTCACATCTCTTTGGAATCTTTTTCAGAAGCCTAGACAACTTCTCCTTTTATGTGATTGTCCAGATGAGGTCATAAATGCACTTCTAACCCAAAGTGGGATAGAATGATGGGGACTGGATCTGATCACTCACAATTTCTCCTTGGAGAGGAGAACAAGCCCATATCTCTGGAGTACCTGCTCCCTGATGAACGCACACACTAGTGCTCTGAGAGCAATGAAGAAAGGGATGCATGTCTACTGGGTGAAAAACCAAGAATGTCTGCCACAATGCCATCCTCCAGCACCTAGAACAGCCCCTGTCCCACAAGAGATACTCATTCATCACGTGCTGCTTGAAGGATAAAATATTTGTGCCTTTACATAACTAACAGAGGACCCAGACAGCACTCATTGTGACACTGTAGAGATATGATCTAGCCTAATCTCATTGTCTCTCATTGCAGCCCTGTGAGGTCAATGCCTTTTTATTATTTTTTAAAAGATGATTAGAGCTTGGAGAGGTTCACTAAATCAAGCAAGCTCACCCAGCTAGGAAGTCGATTAGGTGATCAAACCCATAACAAAGTTCCAGAAGTGCCAGATATTGCATTCAAGAGCAAGGCAATGATGGACTATGACAGCAGGACCAGGAACACTTGCCTTAACCAGGGCCTGTGGTGTCTCAAGGCTTTTGACACATAGTATATGATTTCATGTGCTACACACTAGGAAGTGGGGAATATGACGCCATTTTACAGTTTAGGAAACTGAGGCTCAGAGAAGTCAAATAATTTGCCCAAGGACACATAGCTATAACAGATGGTAGAGTTAAGATTTGAACCCAAGACAGACTTCAAACCTGTGTTCCTTCTACCAGAAGAACCGACACCAGGGAAAGCCGTGGCAGGGAGAGGTAGTTCTTTCTTTGAGGTGGGAAAGAGGAGGAAAGGATGAATGAAAGGGTGTAGAAATGTTGAGGCCAATGGGGAGAATTTGAAAATTTTCATGTCAAATGACCTCAATCTCTTCAGGAAAGTAGCCTTCAAAGTCATCTGTATGATGAGGTTTAAAATAGAAACAATTTAGAACAGGCCTGAGCAGACTTTTTCCGGGTAGAGGCTACTTCTAATTTTCTCCAAGTGTAGCAGTCCACTACCTATTCATTTTCACTTGCAAAAGTACATACAACCACCTCGATTGTGAAGAGCCGATTCTCACCTCTGGCAGCTGTACACGTGCACATGGAAAAGGTGTTTCTTTCCTGTTTAGCTGCCTAGCCACTAGGCCCTGGTATAATGTGGTGTCCTCTACAATGCTTTTTTCTTAATCCAGGCGGTCATCCCAAAATTGCTTGGAGGCTCACAAGTGGACTGTGATCAATGTCTTGCCTGGTGCTGATTTAGAGTGAACACTGTGAAGACTGAGATGGTTATCAATTTGAGAGAAATAATGAAGATGATGGACAGCAGGGGACCAGCAGCACTGTGACGAGGCCAAGGCTGCAGATATCCCCCACATGGACATCGAGGTGCTGAAGAAGCTCAACAAGAATAGGAAACTGGTCAAGAAGCTGGCCAAGAAGTATGATGCCTTTCTGGCTTCAGAGTCTCTGATCAAGCAAATCCCATGAATCCTGAGCCCAGGCCTTAATAAGGCTGGCAAGTTCTCTTCCTTGCTGACCCACAATGAGAATATGGTAGCCAAAGTCGATGAAGTGAAATCCACGATCAAATTCCAGATGAAGAAGGTGCTGTGTCTGGCAGTGACTGTTGGCCATGTGAAGATGACAGATGACAAGCTTGTGTACAACATCCACTTGGCTGTCAATTTCCTGGTGTCATTGCTCAAAAAGAACTGGCAGAACGTCCGGGCTTTGTACATCAAGAGCACCATGGGAAAGCCCCAGCGCCTGTACTAAGGCACAGCCTCTAATAAACCATACTGCTACTAAAAACACACACACACACACACAAAAACCAGATGTTCACTAAGTTACTCACTTAGCATAGTAATTGTATCCTGGTTTGTTGTTGTTTGTTTCTTTTTTTTTTTTGGTTTGTTTTTGCTTTTCCAAAAAGAAAATATTTTTCCAGGAACGCACTGGCCTCTATATGTAAATACAAATTTCCAGGACTTCAATATGACTGATACAATGGAAGATAATGGAAATAAACTTTCCTGGCTAAAAAAAAAAAGGACTGTCCAGTGTGAAAGAGGGTGACTGGGACAAGGAAGGGACAATTGCCAAAGACTGGCTCAATGACTGACACTACATTTCCTGTTGCTGGGGAGGGCAGGGATTTTTAAAGACTAGACACTCAGGTTTCATATCTGGAGTAGATGGTGTCTGGGTAGTTTTTGAAGAAGACTGGGGAGAAACAAGGCTCTGTATCCAAAGGAAGGAAGATCCTGCTAAATAGCAAGAAAGGGTTTATGCCAGGGCCAACCAGTGCTGAGCAAGGCAGAACTAGGCTGAACTGGATCCATATGTGACCAGAAAGGACAGGGAGGGCAGGAGTCTGGGGAAGGGGGACAGAGCCAACTCAGACTAGCAGACCAGCCAGCGGTGTCAGGGCCAAGGCCAGGACTTGCCCTTTCCTCAGGGATGTAAGTTTCACCTTCTGCCAATCTTACCTGTTAGGTGCAGTCTAACCCTGGCAATCGTGAGGAGCAGACTGAGGGATTGTCATCACAGCTCGAGCAGGACCAGCGTGCAGACACCTGTCCCCTACCCACATTGGTTTGGGTGGCTCTCCTTTCTGGTGCAATGAGCTCAATGGTACCCTCAGGCTCAGATGGAAAAGAAGACCAGCCTGGATCTCAGAGACAAAGCAACAGTGAGTTGGGGCCAGAACCCACTGAAGCCAGCTGTACAGTAGAAAAGGAGCAAACAAGGGCCCTTGGGATGTAGAACAGATAGAGGTGGATACAGGTCAAGTCCACCAATGTGCAGCTTGAAAACCTTGAGCTCCTGTGTCCTTTCTTATGGCAGCATACTCCAGTTCCTGGTAAGGCACTAGGGAGAGACACGTGACCTCTGGAATGCCCTACTGAAAACAAAGTGCAAAATTCAGTGGAAAGGGCCTGTTTTTTGGTGGTTTCTCTGCATGGAGGTAAGCTTTGACAGGATAGAATCTTTGTCATTGCTCTTTCCACATCACAGAGAACAGTAGAGATCTGGATTTGCCCGTAAGGGGACAGACACACTATCTTCCCACAGTTTCTTGCCCAACTTGATGAATGAAATGTCTTTAATCTGTAAATTCCCCACAATGGCTTTGGCTCACTCTCATTGCACAATGAAAATGCAGCCTTGGGTCATTAGAGGAAAAGGTGGTGCTTTACCACTTCGCCTTGCTACACACAGCTATAACACCCTCACCCTGACACTTTTTCCCAGGCCTTCAATAGCCCACCCATCAGAGGAAGAAAAATTCTGACTCTTTAGGTCTTCCATCAGCTCCCACTGTGGCCTCCATTCTACCTGACTTTTCCATTCACAGACCAAGACCTCACCTGAAAGAACATGACAAAGATAAAGCTTATCTCCATCATTCAGTCGCTCATTCATTTCTCTATCCCACCATGCAATGGCCACAGGAACTTGGATGAATTATTTTACCTCTTTGTTAAAATGGAATGACTGTGAGAATTAAACGAGCAGACATGGATACAAGTTAATCCTTATCATTTACTCAAACATTTATTGAAGTCAGTTCTGGCAGGCACACTTTATAGAGTGCAAAGAATAGTAAATGAGGTCTGTGTTTAAACAGTTTAGTGCTAGAGAGGTTTGCAACACTGCTGCTCTGTATCCACCTTCTAACCATTACCTTTAAAAAAAATCTTTTTAAATAAAGCATTTCTTTTAGAATTGTAGGATTTCTTTGTATTCTCTCTGTCTCTTTTCTTTTTAAAGATTTATTTTTATTGTTTTTGACAGAGAGAGACAGAGAGGGGGGCAGCAGGCTCAGAGCAGTCTCCGTAGGTGCATTGATTTTCTACATGGTTTCATTCCACAGGTGGGCATGGGGTTGTGCGGCGCAGGAATGGGCCTGCGTCTTGCCCTGGTAAGAGCCGAGCTGGGGGCACACCCCAGTTCAGCATATGGTTCCACATGGGCCAGGGCCAGGATTTGATCCTTGGACCCCGAAGCTAAAAGGAAACTGTTCAACCAGCTGAGCCATCCTGGCATCCCTCTGTATTCTCTTGACTCATGAGCACTATGTCAGTAGATTTCTTTCCCTGGACTAAAGGGTTAATCCAAACTTGGAAGAAAGCTACAATGAGAGCAGTGCTATGCATTGTCTGAGATGTTTTTCTTCACCCTTGTCAAGTTGTTGAAACGAAAGACTTTCTGAGAACTGTAACAAGGCAGTTTCATGCCCAACAATTTAGATCCAGCACGTTGCCACCTGCTGGTCATTACTGAAACTACACCCAACCTCCTGAATCCATGAAATTGCTGGAGTTCTTTGTTGTCAGGGTGACCTTGAAGGCTAAGTAGTGAGCAACTCAGTCTAATTAAGGTGATCATTTCTTAGAAATTAAAGGGAAAAAACAACATATTTTCGAGAAGGCAGCATGTACTAGTGATAGAGCCAAACCTGAGTTTCAACTCCAGACTCTGCCATTGGGCAAGTTACTTAGCTCTTCTGAACTGATTTCCTCATCTAAACAGGAGTCTTTTTTTTTAGATTTATTTTCATTGTTTTTGACAGAGAAACACAGAGAGAAGGGGGAGGCCCAGAGCAGTCTCCATAGTTGCACTTCAATAGTTTTCTACATAGTTTCCTTCCACAGGTATAAGCAAGGCTGTGCAGGCCAGGAACTGACCCGAGGGCTCAGGGCTCACCTCAGTGAGAACTGAACTGGGGGCACACCCCAGTTCAGCATATGGGTCAACACAGGGTGGGGCCAGGATTCGATCCTCAGAACCTGGGGCTAAAAGAGAAGAACTCAACCCACTAAGCCATCCTGGCATCCCCTGAACAAGAGTCTTAATACTATGGGTACTTCTCATAAAATCAAATGAGGATGATGTGCGATTCTGAATGTGCTAGCTTGGTACATGGCCAGTTTTCTAAAAATGTTATTACCTGCCACCAGCACATCACATACAAGTGTCATTAAATACTCTTTCCCTTGCTGAACTTACTGATTCCTTTTACACAGTATCAAAACAGAAGGCCCCTTGTTCAAAAACCAGGAAAACAGGGAAGCCGGGATGGCTCAGTGGGTTAAGCACTCACTTTGCAGCCCCGGGGACAGAGGATCAAATCCTGGCCCTGTTCGTTGGGACCCATATGCTGAACTGGGGAGTGGCCCCAGTTCAGTTCTCACTGGGGTGAAGACCCCCGCCCAGTTCCTGCCCTGTGCAGCCCGGCGCCACCTGTGGAATGAAACTATGTGGAAAAACCAATGATGTGCAACTATGGAAACTGTGCTGGGCCCTCTCCTTCTCTCTGTCTCTGTCTCTATATCTCTTTCTCTCTGTCAAAAACAATGAAAATAAGTCTTTAAATAAATAAATAAAACCAGAAAAAATATAAAGGTATTAAAATATAGAGAGATTTTTCTTTAAAATATTGTATTTTTTATAAAAAGAATAAGGGTAATAATGATTCATGAGTAACAGCATAAACCTACAAATTCCAAAAAATGTATTTTGGTATTATAATTTTATATTATTTATATTTGGTATCATAATTTTATATAATAAAATGTAATACTTTATTGATGTGGTGTCTTGACTAATCATAATATTTTTCTGATTCACTTTTCTGCAAATTCATTTGTCAGGTCATCAAATTTTTATAGTTTTAACAACTTCTAAAAAATCGATTTTCAGTTGATATCCTTGAAAATGACATCAGTTTCTCTTGGCAAGTGAAAACTCACAAATAATTTTTGATAATTTTAAAATTTTATAAGGGTCTTTCTGCTAATGAGTATAGGCTATGATAACATCAGGATAAATTTCTGATAATTATTTCAAAATTCAAATTTTAGTACATTTATAATTGATAATTCTTAAGGAATAATTTTTCTAAAAAGATTTAACTCTTCATACCATTCAGTTATGTAAGTTTTGTAATTTTAAGTGTAAAGTTATGCAATGGCATTTTAACATTTGCTCTGATATTTTCTGTAACTTGTGCAAGTTGAACAGGAAACTGAAAATGGTTTCATGATTTGTATATAATTCAAGACACCTACGCATGCATTATTGCTGTATTGCTGTGCCTTCAATTACAATGAAAAATAAATTTTGATTGTGCTCATTATTAATAATTGGCTCATTTACAATCTTTAGATTGTAAAGATTGGTTCATTGGCAATCTTTACTCTAAATTTCTATTTCTGAACCTTTCAATTTACTTTGTTTTCATCAGGCATCAGTTTTCAAAACAAGATATTCTAAATGCTTTGGAGAACTCTTATAATTGCCTAATATGCTTTGCTGCAATTTCTATGTTGCCTTCTTATTTTGTAATTAAATTTTGTGCACAAGAAAATTACTCCATGAGTGTGGGCAGTTTCTGTGTTTGAATTCAGGTCAGAGAGTTCATATTTGCTCAGATGTCCCAGGAATGAGCTCTAAAGGCAAATGGGAAGGAGCCTCCCACACAAGTCCCAGAGCTGCCCTCTCTCTCCTAGACCGTGGCCACTCTTACCAACACTGCTGCTTCTAATGCGGCCACCACGGTTGAATTTAGTCATTCGAATCTAGATACTTTTGAGTGTGTAGGAAGCAAGATTAATAATTATACTGAGGCAAAAGGTGTAAACCGGGCCCATTCGGGACAACCTGGAACATCTGGCTACACTACCTATAGAACACAACAAGCTCACAGTTCCTTGAATACTCACTTTCAATGATCTTTACTTCTGCTTCAGACCAACCATTCACAGTTGTAAGCAAACTGTGCAAATGTAAACTACTGTCTCATCCAATTCCTCTCTGTCCATCTTCCTCTCGCATGCCTTCATGTGCACTGACAAGCATTCTCAGGCCTAAAACACAGAAAGCCCTTGCTCCCTGTGCACATTTTGCCCCAATCTATTTGTCCTCTCCTGGCCTCACTGTCCTTCCTGCCCAGTCTGGACCCTGGAACTCTTACCATGATCCTCTCAGGTACACCCTGAACTTTCTTGCCCTCCAGCTTTGCATTCAACATGCCAGGGACACCCCAGCTCCCAGCCCCTTCTTCTCCCCCCCCCCCTTCCCCATCCAAGTGCTTCTGTTTCTCTGCCTGGGTTGATAGGGATTCTAGAGAAATGTCCACAATTAAGTCACTTTGAATCCATGGCTTTCGATCTCAATTGAGGACCACTCAAGACACCTTGAGCTCACTATTCACTTAGTGCTCTTCAACAGCTTCCCTTGGATCACTAAGCTGTAAAACTATTTGAAGTGGGGAGAAATCTAGTGCCTGGGCTAGACTCCTCAGGAGGATTTTGTTTTCGTGTAGTTTGATTTTTTCTCTTTTGTTTAAGAGCTGTGCCTCTGAGCTTAGCTCTTGACATCTGGTTTTCTCTCTGACTTGCCCCTTTCAGGCCTGTTCAGTCTCCCTCCTGGGGCTGCAGAGCTCTGACACGATGGAGAAATTCTGCTTCCCCGGGTCCTGATGGCCCAACCTGCTGTGAGAGCAGAGGGAGACAAGTATGTGAGTCTGCTGTCAGCTTGTGTGGTCCCATCTTCTCAAGCTTGTAGGTACAATGCCCTAAGTAAGGGCATCCCAGTGGAATGGATCCCATCTCTACCTGTCGCATCCTGGCTTGGTAGACCTTGCTTGAGGGCTTGGTGATAGTGAGGACCTCATGCCATGGCCCTGCCTTTGAAAAGACGATATTTGTGACATTCTAGTTGTCCCTGCTGATTCTAAAGGAAGTCCAGCTCTCTACTCTGCATTGGCTGAGTTACCAACCACTCTGGCTTTCCAAGAAAAGAGAATACTGCAAGGGGCACGAGGAGGGATAGAATGGGGTACGTACTTGAGACCTTATCTAGTTTTCAAGACTTAGCACTTTTGGAAATTAATTTCTTCCTTATTTACTCTAAATTGCTTATCCCTCAAGCATCAGTTAGAGTGTGGACTGCCTCAGGTTTAGGAAGGAATGCTCATTTTGCTGCCTGTGTGATTGTCTTCCATTTAAGAGGGAAGTGCCAAATGCCTTCCCTCTGCCTCTTCCTGAATATGGAAACCCTATTCTCCTCTGTCCTCTCCTTCCCACCACAAGCCCTGAGCTGGCCAGGATGATGCAGCTATGTGAACTCTCATATGAGAACTAACCCTGCTGAGTTTTGGCAAGAGGGGCAATGAAACAGCCTCAGAAGCAAAGGTGTCCATAGTCTGGGAATCTGCTTCAGGAAGAGATAAAGTGGGTGTTGAAAGTACGGACACCAGATTGCCTCTTAACCTTTGCTTTCTAGTAGCAAGAGCATCTTGCAGGACCATGGGAGGGCCTCAGATCACCTCTAGAGTCAGGGATGTGAGACAAACCCTGTCTTGGCAAGGCAATGGCAAGGAAACATCTCTCATAGCAGATGACTTTTCACTCTCTGGTATTGCCAGATCTCCTTCTCATTACCCAGTAACACCACAGGGTGCCTTTTAAAATTTAGCTGAGGATGGGTGGAGCTTTTGGCAGAGTTTGGCAATTCATAGGGTTTTCCTGCCAAAGGGTCACTTGTGAATGCCAGCCAGTTTAGCACGAGTCCCAGTTTTACATGTGAAGGGTGATGAATGAAGCTCTAGGGGTGTAGATGGAGAGAAGGATAGAGGTGGCGACAGAGCTGGATAACCCCTAAAGCTGCCAAGGGAGAGAGACCACTAATGGGTCTGTCTTCTCTCTACCACGGGGCCTGGACAAACCTTCTACACTACAGGCTAAGAAATTGTAAATGGGGCAGAGGGTCTATGCTGAAATTTCTGACAAAAAGCCTTTTTCCTAATATAGTATATTAATTTAAAACAACAACAAGGATTTTATTTATCAGTTACAGGACTTTAACCACTTACTCTATCCTTCCCATTCAACTCCATTTATCTTTTTTTCTCTAAGGGATAAATATTGAATATATTCAATACCTGAGTATGGATGGAGAAAGGACAATGTATCATAGGTATACCTAAGCTGTGGGAGGTTGGTGCAGAACATTAGAAAAAAGAAAAAGAGCCAATAATGAAAATAAAGATTAAGAGAGAACTTGAACATAAAAGCTGAGGGGCAGGTTGTCCTGTCCTGTTTGCACTCAGTTTTTAAAGACCAGAAAATATGCTGAGTTTCTTGAAGCACTGGCTCTCAATCTCAGCTGCACATCAAAATCACCTGAGGGGTTCTGAAAAACCTACAGAAGCCTGGAATCTACTCCAGAGCTTTGAAGAAGAGTCTCCAGAAGTGAAGCTAACACAATGGTTCTCAGACTTGCATAGCTATTAGAAATACAGGCATACCTATTTTTTATTGCATTTCATGTTATTGCGATCCACAGATATTGTGTCTTTTAATAAACTGAAGTTAAAACCCTCCAGCAGCAAAAGATGAAAACTGACTTATTTCAGTAGCCTGGAACTGAACCCACAATATCTCCAAGGTCTGTTTGTATTTGGAGGGCTCCTCCTCACCAACCCCGAGCTTCTAATTCAGCATACCTGGAGTGACTCTGAAAATCTGCATTTCCAACAAGTTCCCAGGTGAGGCTGATGTCGCTGGTCTGGGAACCACAATTTGAAACCAGCATCTTGGAGGAATAAATGCTGGCCTTTTTCTTTCCTCGTGAAAATGTGCATGTATACTCAATCTATAGGACTGTCTAGTTGGCATGCACCTGGAAGCTGTGTGTGCATGTGAGGGTGAAGGGAAGGAGGAAGCCCAAGCAAAGAAGGGGGTACTACTTGTAAGTTCAAATCAAAGACCCATCCGCTTCTATTTCTACTTCTTTTGTTCAAGGTGTGGCTGAAGAACTCTGGTCCTTTTTTATTCTGTCCTACCCCTGATGAAATAAGCCATAGTTCTTGCAGTTGAAAAGATAATTTGCAATATGAGCACTCACCTTCACTCATGCAACCAGAAACAGAGCTGCCCACTCTGGAGTCAGCAGGCTCTACCTTGAAAAAACAAACAAACAAACAAACAAAACCTTAAAGAGCATCCCAAACTCAAAGGGTGACTGAGGATGGAAAAGTAGACTTGACTCAAGGTCATTCTGTGGTTGAGAAATAGATAGGTTGGCTTGAAAGAGAGGCTAAAGGAGAAGGGGGGTGATGAAGAGGGGGTTGAAGAGTGAGGGTGTCTCCTTGGAGATGACCTTCTTCAGGCCTTGGTCAGTAAGGCCCCTCTCTGTGACTCCCCACCTCTTGAGTAAGGCCAGAAAACTAGGAAGTGAGATAAAATCTCAACTTTGGGTTTATCCACCCTTCAACAGCTAGGTATGAGATCCACCAGAGACCTTAGCCAAAGTCTCAACTCCATCACAATTCAGTGTGAGTGTGAGTGTGTGGGGTGGGGTGAGGTGGGGGGGGGATCTGTGGAGAATGAAGGGAAGAAGTGCTCTGGGCAGGGTGCAACCTCTTCCTGAGTATCCCTAAGGACTCCAGAAGAAAATGGGTTTAAGGGCCTCGCAGGTTCCCTTCTCTTTTTCCCCCATCTAAACCTCAGAAAGACCCAAGGACCAGCTATCCCCAGGACAACTCCCCTGGCATAGGAGGCAAATAAACCTGAACTCCTTAGTTCTTCCTCTTTTTCTGAATCTGTCTCCAAAAGGTTCACAAGGAACCATAATAGGTTAACAAGGAACTATGCCATAAGAAGGAAGACGGAGGCCCAGAGCCACATCTGGGTTACAAAAATCATTTTGAATTTGTAGAGTATCAGAGATGATTACGTTCAATCACACACATGCACATACACGTTCATAAACATTCAGGATGTCCTTTCTAGATGTAGAGAATTGGAAACTGACAGTGGTAAACTGAGGCTAAATCAGAAACTGTCCCTATTGTATGAGAGGCTGTGAATAATATTACAAAACTAGGCATAGAACTCAGGAGCTCTGTTCTGCAACACCCCTCACTTCACAACTGATAAGATTATACTGTCCTATTACCTCCAGGTCTTCAACATTGGTGGGAAGTAGGAGATACCCGCTAACATTTCTAGCTATGTATCTAGTCACACACCCCTGCTCTTCAAGGAAACATACTCATGCTTCTTCTACCTCTCCCTCTCCACAGCCTTCATATCAGAGTAAAATATGATTGCATCTTTCTTCACTGCCTGATTCATCCATATCCACTGTCTTCATTTTCTCATCTGGCATTCATTTCTTAGCCCACCCTAACCCTCCAGCTCTTAATCTAGTAGTCCAGGATTTCAAGCCTTCTTGTATATTAATAGTTGATATTTTTAAAAGATTTATTTTATCGCGTTGAGAGGAGAGAGACAGGGAAAGAAGGGGGGTAGGGCCCAGAGCAGTCTTCATAGTTGTACATCATTAGTTGTGACACAGTTGCATTTTGTACAGGTGGATGAGGGGCCACACAGGGTGGGAACTGAACTGAGGGCCTTCTTTATGGAAGACAAGAACCTTTGCCACCGAGCCATCCCAGCAGTTACCAGTTGCACCGCAGTTCAATATATGGGTTTGCACAGTTCGGGCCAAGAATCAAACCCCAGACCTCACAATTGCAAGGCAAGCGCTCAACCACCGAGCTATCCCAGCATTCCTATATTTCATATTATTGACCACTCTTTTCTTCTTGAATCTCTTTCCTTCTACCTCTCTGGCGGCTCCTTCATACATGTAGGCTCATCCTTTCTATAACCATTCAAGGCTGAAGTTCCTAAAGCCTGGCTCCCAGCCTTTTCTTCCCATTCACTACCCTGTCTCCTTCAGGCCCAGACTAACTCATCCATATCCAAGGCTTCAAGTCATCACTATGCACTGATGATTCATCTCTTATCTACCTGAGCTCCACTCTGTGTATAGAACTGCCAACTTGGCATTTCTTTGGGGACAGCTCAAAAGCCTTCAAAACTTGCTCTCATGATCTTTCTATTCAATCCCTGTCCTCATTCAAGATTCCTAACTCAGTGAACCAGCACAAACATCATCTTGATCACAAACAAGAACCCTATGGCTTTTTCTTGATGCTCCCTTTCCTCCACTGTCTACTTAATCCATCACCAAGTTCTGTGCACTGGATCTCTAAAATGGTCCTCAGACCCTTCCTCTTACTGTTTCCATGATCATGACCCTAGACCGGGGGTGGCGAACCTATGGCACGTGTGCCCAAAGTGGCACACGGAGCAATTATTTTGGCACGCGGAGCTGTGAATACCATTTAAAAAATTATTGTTTATGCTCTTATAGACATAAAAATAATCGATACCTCTATCTCACTCGATGGGTTGGCACGCGAGTCGAGCGAGTATACTCTTATTTCATAAACTTTGACACTCAATCACCAAAAGGTTCGCCACCCCTGCCCTAGACCATGCCTCTACCTTCTGCCATATAGACTACTCCTACGTCGATAATACTTGGCCTCCTTCCAACAAGGAATCTTTCCAAGATGCCACTCTGACCATGCCACCCCCTTTGCTGAAATATGTCAGGGGCTTCCAATTGCACTTAGGATAAAGATGAGATTTTCAACATAGGTGGATGGCTGCACGAGGTTTGGTCCTTTTCCAGTCTTCCCAGCTTTTTCTCATAGCTCCTTCTTCCTTGTTCTTCCAGCAGTACTGGCTTTTCCTCAATTTCTCCAACTCACCCTATTTCCTTTTCACAGGACCCTTGCACACCAAATTACCTCTGTTTGAAATATTTTCATATTTCAAATGGCGAACCTTTTGGCGAGTTAAATCTATTCAAGAGTTAGTTCCTCAATTATTAATTTCCTGGGTTTATTAATTCCAACAATTGCTTTAATAAATACTATATATCCATATCATTTTGTATTATACACATTGATCATTTTGCATTTGCTTACTGTTATTATTTCCATATTACAAAGATTAAGTCTGTAAGCTCCATTGTGTTGCCATTGCTAGCACAGTGCCTGGCACTGAATGGGCATGCAATTGATATTTATTACAGAAATAAAAGATGCAAATAAGGAAGACTAAAGGGAAGTGAGGGAATGGGGAGATAAGGAATGAACCAATGAATAGTCACATTTATGTTCCGCTTCAGAATCACTGGAAACAGGTCAGCCCAATATGACATGGGAAGATAGTCTACCTGAATTCACTCTTTATTCAACAAATATTTATGTTCATTATTTATTCATTATTAGAGTAAACACACTTTTTTCCTTATTATTAACATAACTATTCCATTTGGAAAGCATAAAATAAATACCCAAAGTATAAAAGAGAACCAATTCACCTTTTATTCCACAGTTTAATGATGAACGACTTACTGTTAGAATAATATGGCTTATTTCTTTCCAGGTTTTTCCTATGTGTATATGGTACATAAGTAGGATCACTTTATGTGTATGGACTTGCTTCTTTCTCTTCATATATAACGAACATTTTCTTGTGTTAATAATTCCTTTAACACATCACATTTACATTGTTAAAATGCATTCTATTGATGGATGTAACTTGCACACCTTTCCAGGAATAAGGTGACCAGATTTTAACATTGGTAAAGCAGGACACCATTGACCGGGTCGAGAGGCGGTTCTTGATTAAAAATTTGGTCTATCTCCCGCTGTTCCCTAGCTTGTCGTGCATTCTTTCCAAAAATCGGGACTTTTTTAAAACGCTGCGGGATGCGGGACAAATTGTTAAAAATCGGGACTGTCCCGCCAAAAGCGGGACGTCACCCTTACTGGATATTTAAGGGCTTGCCTATTTATCATTTCTGTAACACATACATGCTTTGTGGGGCCCAGAGATAAATAGGGTAATGCATGGAATGTGGTAGGAGGTGGGCTTTAGGAAAACAGCTTTTTCAATTGGCAGAAGAGAACATTTACTATTTTGCGAGCTATTGGGCTCCTGGGGGTTGTCCTCACAATGTAACATATTGACTATTGTGTGCCAAGGTACCGTGCTCTTCAGCTCCGAACTGTGTGCCTGTTCCACGGGCGGGGGTGACCTCAAAAACCTGGGGTGAACGGCCCCTGAGGCTTGGGCTCATACTGACATACCGCCTGCGGCCAGCGGCGGGGAGGTCTAG
>PVKE010016905.1:0-31400 GCA_004027555.1 Craseonycteris thonglongyai | reverse complement strand
GAGTCGTCCACGCAATCGCGGCTTGTCCCCAGAGTCGTCCACGCAATCGCCGCTTGTCCCCAGAGTCGTCCACGCAATCGCGGCTTGTCCCCAGCATCGTCCACGCAATCGCGGCTTGTCCCCAGAGTCGTCCACGCAATCGCGGCTTGTCCCCAGAGTCGTCCACGCAATCGCGGCTTGTCCCCAGAATCGTCCACGCAATCGCGGCTTGCCCCAGAATCGTCCAGGCGAGCGCCAAGGAACGAGCCGTTTGTGCGTGGCTGGTTCCTCGGTGCCTAAGCCTTACCTCTGCCAGGCGGCGTTGCTTCTTGCTCGGCTTGTCTTTGATGGGAACAGCACCCGCTCCCTGACGCGTACACGGACGGGTCTATAAACGCAGCGAGCGCTTTCCGGGACTTGCGCACCCCCTGGTAAACGTCACTCTTTGTCCCTTTGCCGTCCTCCAGTGGCTCGTTGACAGCGGAGCTGTGTGGGGCTGAGCGCTTCTGTATACATAACCGCCGGTGTGCGTTCTTTTGTAGTTGCCATTACTCCTAAAACGGGGGCTCCTGTGAGGAGTGAGCGAATCCCAGGCACTTGCTAAGATTATGTGATAATCTTGGCGACTCTGCCTCGCCCCCACCCGACCGTGCCCAAGACGGGAGACGATGCCTCCTGTTTTATGGGCGAGGAATTGGGTGTTTGAGACGTGAGTAGCAGAGCTGGGCTTTGAACCCCAGGCTCCGACGGCAAGGTGCGTATTGACGGCTGTTACGAGCTGTGCGTTTTGCTGTTGCTCCTCTCTGCCCCCTCCTTGGGCATTGCTGCTCATCTCCTTGGCTCTGAAAACCTTCACCCAGGTAAGGGCCCAAGACGGCCGGCACCTGCTCTGTGGGGCCCCGTCTGGGGTGTCCGCCCTCGCGCGGAGTTCTCAGGGCGTTCTTGCTGAGTCGGGGGTGCCCGGGCCCCCTGCGCTGTTGCAGCCGCTGGCAGCCGAGCCCGTGAGCTCATCCCTGTGTACGCGCAGGCTTCGGGGGAGTGCAGGGATGTCTGCGTCACGATGAAGCCGCGGTCAGGAAACCCGAAAGGGGGGAAGGTTTGGGGAGTCTGTCCCTCAGGGTCAGTAAACTTGTCCTGGGAAGGGCCGGGCACTAAGGATATGAGGCTTTGTGGGCCATCTGGTCTTTTCAGGGCAAGACTAGCCACAGACGATACAGAACGTAACGGTGAGGCCGTGGTTCAGTACAAAAGCCAGCAGCGCGCATGGGCTCACCGGCTGACGGACTCGCTCGCTCCGAGCTCCGTGCGGGGCAGCAGGTCAGGGACACACGGGAAGGGACAGGGTGTCCGGCTTCGGGCGAGGGCCGGAGGCGCCGCTTTCTGTGGATGGAGGAGCGGGCAGAAGGTCACTGTACCCAGCGAGGCCGTCATTTAGAACCGAAGGACAGATAAAGAGCTTCCCAGACGAGAAAAGGCTCAAGGAGGGGAAGCCGGGAGGGCTCAGTGGGTTAAGCGCTCACTTTGCAGCCCCGGGGACCGAGGATCGAATCCCGGCCCCGGCCCGTGCAAAACCATGTGCTGAACTGGGGAGTGCTTCCCATGCAGGAGGCCCCCAGTTCAGTTCTTGCCACCCCGGTTCGGCCCCTGGCTTGAGGGGCCATGTCTCCCATGTGGGAGGCCCCCAGCCCAGTTCCCACCCCACGCAGCCTCCACCCACCTGTGTGGAAGGAAACCATGTCGACAACTAATGATGTTCAACTGTGGAGACGGCTCTCCTTCTCTCTGTCTCTGTCAAAAACAGTAAAATAAATCTTAACAAAAAAGAAAAGGCTCAAGGAATTCATCGCCACCAAGCCAGTGTTCCAGGGCATTTTAGGGCAAGCGCTTTAAGACAAAGGTGGGGAAAAGATAAAAAATATGAGTAATAAAATGGCAAGAGCGACATGTCTAGTTAACAGCTTCTTTAAACGTGCACCCGGGGTGACTGACCCGCCATCTGTCTTCTCCTGGGTGTTTCATTTTGAGCGTCACTGTGTCTTAAGCAGAGAGGAACTTGCGAACATGTTCGCACCCACCTTCGAGGGGGTGTCACAGATGGGTGAGGGGGACCAGCCAGGCCCCGGGACTGAGACGTGACTAGCTGAGGGCGTGAGCGGCACCAGAAGGTGGGGATCTCTGCACATCGGAACCTACAGGGGCTGTTTTCACAGCACGGCGTGAGTGGAAGAGCCGAGAAAGTGAGGCTTAAAATGACTGTGTGTGTCAAACTCCTCACCTTTCACCGCCGAGTCTGATGTTAGCGGTGGGCTTTTTGCATCTGGCTTTATGATGTTGACGTAGTCTCCACCTATTCCCAGTTTGTTGGGTGTTTTTATCACAAAAGCGTGTTGGTGTTTGTTAGTGGTTTTTCTGCATTGGTTGTGAAGTGGCTTTGCCCTTTAATGTGGTGGATAATTTCGATTGACTTTCGCCCGTTGAACCTTCCTTGCATTCTAGGACTGAATCTTACTTGGTCCTAATGGGATGATACTTGTAATGTGCCGTTGGATTTGTTTTGCTAGTGTTTTGTTGAGGTTTTTGCATCCGTATTCATCTGGGACAGTAGTGTGTCGTTTTCTTGTCGTGCTTTTGTCTGGCTTTGGTATCGGGGTATTGGTACCCTTACAGAATGAGTTTGGAAGTATTCCCTCTTTCCTTCTTTTTGGAGGAGTTTGGGGGAGGATTGGTGTTAATTGCTCTTTAAATGTTTGGCAGAAATTCTCTCCAGTGAAACCATCTGGTCCTGGCCTTTTCTTTGTTGGGTGGATTCGGTATCCTTACAAGTTATTGGTCTGTTCAGATTTTCTATTTCTTCATGATTCTGTCTTGGTAGGTTACATGTTTCTAGAAATTCACTCATTTCTTCTAGGTTATTTAATTTGTTGGCATACCATTAATTGTTCACAGTCATCTCTTACAATCCTTTCTAGTTCCGTGACATCGGACATAATGTCTCTTATTTTAATCTTATCTCTCCTTTTAGTTAATCCAGCTAATGATGTGTTCGTTTGTTTGATCTTTTAAAAAACTAACTCTTTTTAAGTTTCATTGATTATTTTTCCTGATGTTTTCTATTTTAGTTATCTCTGCTCTAGTCCTTATTATTGATTTCCTTCTGTTAGTTTTGGATTTACATCGCTCTTTTTTTTTTTTTTCCAATTCCTTGAGGTGTAAACTTAAGTTGTTGATCTTGAAGGGACCCGGGGACCTGGCTGTGTCAACACACACACAGTCTGCCCGTCTGTGGCCCCAGAAGAAGTCGTTTGTGAAGAAGCATTTTCCTAAGTTACTGGACTTGGATTTCAGGGTGTCACCCAGTGAGGACTCGGCCGTAGTTCCTCCAAATGCTCCATGGGAGTCAGGACTTCTTACCGACTCGGAAGCGTGGGGATCTAGTCGTCTCGCATGTCTGGGTGCCCTGTGTCTGCCGAGTTACTGACAGCCTTCCTGAGTGGACTTCTCCATGGCTGGGGGATGGTGCTGGCTACGTTTTAGCACTCTCAGTCTTCTAAGTGTGTCGTAAATTCTGTGTGTTATGGATGAGTGTTTCAAAGACGAGAGCTGGTTCTGCGTGGCCACTCCTGTGTCTTCGGTCTGAGCTCTCCATTAGGTTTCTCACGTGACGGGCTGAAGTCTTTATCGAGCCTGGAGCTATTACTCGAAGAGTTGGCCAACTTAAATTCTTTTATGTTGCAAGCAGCCAACAATGTGCTTCCTTTCAGACACACTCGAGAGCACAAACTCACATCCACCACGTGATTTTTAGCCTCATTTACAGTGTAACAAATAGCAGAGAGGGAGTATTGGCCAAATAAACGTGAATTTGTCAAATTATGGGAGGTGGAGTGCAAGGAGACCTAACCTAGTGCCTCAGGTATTTTAAAGACTAACTCACGAGTTATAGACTCAACGTGCTGCTAAGGGCCAACGAGAAAGACGAGAAAAGGCTACAGTCAAGGCTGAGCTCATGCAAGCGGGCGGGGTGCGGCCTGGGGCGAACTGGAGAACGTGCCCCGTTGGAATTACTTTCCACAAGATTCTGTGCTGGCCAAATACATGCCGGGAGCGCCTCGTTGAGAGCGGGACTGGCTGCCATCTGAGGACCTCTCGCTCTGGAACGGAAGATGAGAACAAGATCAGAAAACGGTGGAAGATCGGAGAAGGTTGACCACTGTGTCCACTAGATCCCGTTTTTACTGCCTGTTCCAGCACCCGCTCTGTTCCCCTTTCTAGCACTTATCACGGTCTCTGTAATTAGCTTCCTCTTTTTGGGTTTACTTGTTTGTAACCTGTTTGTCTCTGTGTAAGCTTGCATCTTCGTGAAGGCACGGGCTGTGTTTATCTTGTCCTGGTTGTAATTCCCCGCAGTAGCCAGGGAAAGGCCTGGAACTGGTCCTCTTAGAAATCGTTGAGCAGAGGAAGCAAAAGTGGGTGACAGTGTCGTCACATGACATGTCTTATTCATCTCGGGACCCCAGAGCTTTGTACAGTAGTAGTGAAGCGGTAAGTATTTGGTAGATGAAATTGTTGGTCACTCCAAGAGTCACGGGGATGGAAGGACCATGTCTCTTCTGAGAAACTCTGAACGAGATGCCGGAGTGCCCCTAACTGGACCACCTGGCGTAGCTAGCCCATCTCTCAATCAATCAACACGACCAGGGGATTCGGCGTTTAATCGTCCAGCCCTGGGTCACGCCCAGAGCAGGAGGCGGGTCTTCCTGAACACCACACACCGAGAATACTCACGCCTTTTCTCTAAAGCTCCTAAAATAAAAGAAATCCCTGAAGAAGTTCTCGATTAACCGATTTCAAAGCGTGCACAGATTTGCGAGCCTGGCATCTTTACAATATTTACTAACGCTGCCATCTGTAACGATTTCTCTTCTCTCGCATTACAAATCTAACTTGTCTTCATCACAAGCAGTAACTAGTAAGATGATGGGAAAGATTAGCTGAGTGTCTACTGACTCTCAACAGAGGAAACACCACATAAGACAAATTTTGAGTTGCGACGTAACCTAACGTATTAATTAAGGTCAGGCCCAAAATATTTTGTCTCCAGGACACAAACCAGAGACTCCTAGCCCATTCCCACGCCCTAAAAATCACTGCCTACTAATTTGGGTGATTTTAATTAGGGACATATGTGCTGTGAATTTTTGTAAATTTTAAGTACAACAATGGTCTACAGTTTAGTATTTCAATCTGGGCAGATCAGCAGTAAAATATACTGTATGTCCATTTTGTAAGCTCACTGCCCACAAGTCCTTGCACTGCTAACGGCAGTGTTAGTGGCAGTCACGCACAGACCCCAGATCTCAGTGGCTGAACACAAGGGAGGCTGTTTGTCCCTCAGACACCCGCCGAGGCAGGTGTTCGCAAGCAGGTGGCTGCGCTCCACGCGGTGACTCTGGTACACAGGCTGCCACCACCTCTCAGCCTCCCGCCTCTCCATTCTCAGGGGGCAGGGCTTTTAACCCGGACACACTTTGGACCAGATAAGTTTTTGTTAGACGTCGTAGGGTATTTAGCAGCATCCCTGGCCTTTGCTTGCTGCATTCCCGAAACTCCTAGACCCACATTGTGACAACCAAAAGTGTCCTCAGAGTGTTCCGGATTCCCGCTGGGAAGGCCGGCAGGCCCGCGGTCAGGAGCCCGGGTCTCAGAGCCGGCCTGGCGTGCGTTCTGTTGTGACTCCCAGGCGACGCTCACATGTAACGAGGACCGAACACCAGCATCCTCGCCACGCACGGTGGTGATATTGTAACTTTCCTTCCTACCGTTGTCCTCATGACTTGCTTTGGTCAACAGGATGCGGGAAGAAGTGGCCGGGATGGCTCAGTGGGTTAGGCGCTCACTTTGCAGCCCCGGGGACCGAGGATCGAATCCCGGCCCCGGCCCGTGTGGACCCATATGCTGAGCTGGGGAGTGCCCCCAGTTCAGTTCTCACCGGGGTGAGACCCCGGCCCAGTTCCTGCCCTGTGCAGCCCTGCGCCCACCTGTGGAATGAAACTATGTGGAAAAACCAGTGATGTGCAACTATGGAGACTGTTCTGGGCCCTCCCCCTTCTCTCTGTCTCTGTATCTCTCTTTTTTTGTCAAAAACAATAAAGATAAATCTTTAAGAAGAAAGTGCCCTCACGAGCTCTTGTTAAGGCTGCTGGGTGTGGTCCGGGCTCAGCCTACACAATATCGAACCCCAGCCCCCGACAGGTGCCGTTCTGGGGAGGCCCCCAAGACCTCACTTTTAAAATCGCGTCTCTACTGTCCCGGGCAGCGGTGACCAGGGACAGAACGCCGCCAAGAAAGCCGGGTGGGGGTGGAGGCCGTATCCTGAGGAGCGTGGCGCCGTCTGTCCTCGGAGTTTCTTCGTGCTGTGAAGCTGAGTGACAAGGCGACAACGCCTCTAGAATCCATCCTCGAGTTGGAGCCGAGAGGCTGTGGGCACCCAGTCGGTGGCCCTGAATGTCCCCGTTAATTTACAAGTGGCACTAGGCCAGCGTGTTTTGCTAGAGAGCACAGGGTATATCATTGGAACTTGTTATTTAATATTCTTGGAGAAGAGGATGAGTAGATTCTGTGACAGGAACGCTTCTTAAGACGATGATCTCTGAATAATGAAAAGTAAGCCTTTCGAGTGACTGAAAGTGTGTGTCTGTGCGTGTGTGTGTAAGAGAGAGAAGTGGAGAACCTCGGAATATGAACCTCGGAGGGGGAAAGGAGGCACCAGGCTTAGAAACACTTCCTGGGAATTGTGGACCGTTCCGGTCCTCCCTTTTCCAGGGAAGAGTCCTCTCTCGGGGACTGTTCAGGATGCTGTGAGGGGCTGAGGACTCAGCGCATTCATTCTCTGTCATTCAGCAAGTATTTACCGAGTACCTTCAGTGCCGGGCACGGTGCTGAGGACACGAGAGTGAAATCAGACGTCGCCTGTGACCTTCCTGGAACGTACAGTCTAAGAAGGAGCAGAGATACTTAAACCATAAATAAATACGACATTATAGTGACGACAACCGCAAGGAAAGAAAGTGACAGTGGTACCGGGTTCAGCTGCTGCTTGTTCCCTCCAAAAATCAAGAGTCAACGTTGGGAAGAAAAGCCGTTTACTCATAAGGCCGGCGTTCGGGGAGGGTGGTGGCTTCTGTCCACAGCTCACCTCCGCGTCGGCCGCGTGGACGAGGATTTGTACAGACACGTACGAGGAGGCGGAGCAAAGGAAAGCGGGAGGTGACCAGCCGTTCCTGGGCGATTTGAAGAAGAGGTGGCTCATTCCAGGGGTTTCGGGGATTGGGGTGCATCTTGTGCAAATGTTGCAAAGACTTCTTCCAGGTTAATATAAACAGAGCCCTTGAAACGGCATAAAGGAGAGAAACAAAGAGAAATGTTTCAGAGGGTTGTGCGCTAAATCACATTGTTGAGTACAACTCAGCTTAAGGGGTCAGATCCTAAAGAGAGAATCCAGCGTCACCCTTACAACAGAACGGTGAGGATGTTTACCGAAGAGATGGCGCCTGGTCCGGGGGGATCAAGTGAGATGTGGTCGGATACTTATGTTGAAAAGATTTGTCCAGGGGAAGCCGGGAGGGCTCAGTGGGTTAGGCGCTCACTTTGCAGCGCCGGGGACTGAGGATCGAATCCCAGCCCCGGCCCATGCGGACCCATATGCTGAACTGGGGAGTGCCCCCAGCTCAGTTCTCTCTCTGTCTCTGTATCTCTCTCTCTCTCTCTCTCTCTGTCAAAAACAATAAAATAAATAAATAAATAAATAAAAGATTAGTCCAGTGTCAGTGTGAAGATTCAGTAATGAGGACAGACAGCCAGTGAGAAGGTGACTGCAGCACCTAGAACAGGGAGGTGATCATGGAGACAGAAGGGGATACATTTCAGAAATCTCTCGGCGGTGAACTCAATCGAAGCCGGTGAAGAACTGGGTGAGAGAGAAGGAACTGATGTCAGGGATGACGTCTGTGTCCCACGCCTCCCTCCCTGGCTTCTGGGATGTCCCAAATGCACCGTGAAAAGGGAGTAAAGTGCATCCCGCAGGGTGAGCAAAGTCAGGGCAGAGAAAGTGGGAGTCGCTACGTCGCCTCACTGACCGCAAGCCGGATCCCCGGGAGGCCCCGTGTTGGAAGATGAGAGCACAGCACATCTGTTGCCTAGGCCGTGGCCAAAGTCAACACAAGTACTCGGAGTCTAAAGTACCACTTAAGGACACACTTGGAATGTTCCAGCCCCAGGCCAGACCGCCCAGTCAGGCTGCTGTGTGGGTCTGTACTTGTCAGAGCTGTTTGCGAAGCCTGACAGATGTCACCCAACATCAGGCTCCTGCTGGAATGGTCCCTGCAGCTCGATGAAGAGAATCTTGGATGAGTTCGGCGGTGCTCGTGTTGATTACTTCTTAGCCTGTATCAGCATCGTAGCTTTGTTCTAAAAGCATACAATCACACTTATATAAATAACTCTATCAGATGTGACTTACGACTCTTCGAAGAGTCCCCTCTGAGTGGGCACTTACGGGTATCTCTGATAAATGACAAAATGTGGCCTATAAATAGTAACTTGCTTGTGGACTCATTACTATTCAGAGGTTTGAACTTGGTCCGTCAGCCAGGATTTATTGAGCAGTTACTGTGTGCCAGGCCTCTTTCCAAGGCAAACTGTAACCTCATAAATCCCTCATTCTCCTGGAGCTAATGCTCTATCTGGGAAGATAACAAAGCAATAAGTAAAACATACCGTGAAGAATAAAATAGAGCGAGGGGCAGAGTATGAGGCACAATTGTAAAAGTGATTGGTCAAAGAAGTCCTTTGTAAAGGGAAAATCTTTGAGCTGAGACAGAATTGATGAGAAGGAATTCTTGGGGCAAAAACCAAAACCAAAAGAGAGCCGTTGTAGACGGGGGAACAGCAAGTGCAAAGGTCCTGGGGCAGGAACAAGCTTGGCAGATTTTACAACAGGACAGAAACGCCGTGTGGCTGGAATGTCAGGAGCCCGGGAAGGAGGCGTGTCACTGGGGTCCCAGAGACGCTTTTGGTCCCAGGAAAGGGCTTAGGTTTCACTCTACAAGCAGCGGGAAGCCAATGGAGGGTTTAAGCATGGAAGTCACACGACCTGAGTAGGATTTCAGAAGGCCGTTCTAGTTCCTCCGTGGCAGACGGGGGGCCCGCCAGCCTGGCAGAGGACGCTCGGCTGAGGGGAGGGGCTGGCGGTGTGGACCCCGGTTTTAGAAGCGGACGTGCAGATGTGGGTAGACGGAAGGTGTGCGTTAGGCATGCGCTGAGAGTGCCTGCTGCTGGGCTAGATGCGGGCGATCGGGGAGGAGCAGGAGCCGGGCAACGTCTAGGTTTTCCACCGAAGCCCCGCGCGGAGGATGCCCCCCGGCTCTCCTGCCTACGGCCGCCGTCTCTTCGGAAAGGCAAGCGCCAGGCTGCCTGTTGGGGTGACAGATTCTTCCTTTTGAAGTGTCATCTTATCAGCCCATCGACAGGAAGCTGGCGGAGAGACGCCGGTATTTACAGCGTACACTCGCAGGTTGCCTGCCCCGGTGTCTGCTCAAGTCCAGGGAGAGCTGCGGGGTGGGGGAGGCATTGGCTCAGCCTCAGGGTGTCTGGTTCGTGTCCGGTCCTTGGATCTCAGAGAAGGAAGAGGCTCCCCATCCCGGCCTCCCGGGCCCTCTGGCTGCACAGTGCTGACCTTCCAGGGTCCGACTGGGCCAGGAAGGCTCTGTGCCCACACAAGCCAGCACGTGACGACAGACGAGCTTCCAGAGAGAATCTGGACGGGGTTCGAGGGCGTCTGACGGTCCCCAGAGGCCAGGAGACAACAGCCTGCCCCTTTGGCTTCCTGCCGTCAGCGCAGGCCTCAGACCCCGGTGCCGCGGCGGGGCTGGGTCACCACAGTGGTTTGGAGGGACAGCGGGGTGGGGCGCGCTGTCCCCAAGCAGCTCCGGGGTTGGCCGTTGACGAGAGACTCGGGTCGGGCGTGTGGCCGGAACGACACCGGTTCCTGGACGAATTCACGTCAGGACCTAGGAAAATAGACTTGACCACTTGGGCGGTGCCTGGCAGCGCAGCCGATTCTGGGTCGGAGATGCCCTCTCGCTAAGGGTGAGCGTCTGCATTGTGACCCCGCCGTGCTCATCCCGTCCCTTGTCCCTTGCAATCTGCCAAGGGTCTTGCTTGGGCAGAAAGGAGCATGTCCATCAGTCAGGGTCCTGGCAGAAAACAAGATTCACCGCTGACGGTTCAGATGAAGAGAATTCATGAAGGAACCGCTTGCTGAGGTTTCGGCGGGGCGCAGGGGACCCCAGGCTGGGTGGCCACCCAGAGGCTAGCGGCTGGGGGAGCGGCCGCCACCCTGAGGGGACAGGGGGCACAAAGGGCAGAGCTCAGTCAGGTGAGGCCTGGGACCGAATATCCTGGGGAGACCACATTTTATTCCTTTGCTCGTCGGTGACGGAGATTTGTGTTTCGCTGACGAGCGACCTTCTAGATTCATCTTTGCACACGTCTTCCTTCCTTGCGGTCACTGCACCCCCAGGCCCTGCCGGGTCAAAGACGACGCCTGTGATTTCTGGACGTGTCCACAGTGCACACTTCTCACCCGATCCTTGCCTGTCATTGGAAGGCTCAGTGCTCCGTACAGGGAACTACCAGACTTTCCTTCTGTGCCGCTGGTGGCACCTGCAGACGTTGATGATTTTGACCTGAAGACGCACCCCTGGGGCCGGGGGCGGGTCTGTCCTCCATGGGGTGTCAGACCCCCGCAGCAGGTTGTATTTACTGGTGTGAGTCTCCATCGTTTTCAGCTAGACCCCCTGTGGTCCGGGATCCATGAAAATCAACAGGCGGTTATCTAGCAAACGCCTTTTCTAAACGGTCTCACTTTGTGCTGCCCGGTGCACGCTTCAGCTGCCAGCCTCTATAAAGTGTTTCCTATCCAGGAAAACCATTCCCCTGCCAGTAGGATTTTGACCGAAGCGTTCACTGTACGCGCGGGCAGCTAAGTCGCATCAGGTTCGTAACCCCATCTGTTAAAAATATGCGACGGATCCACTGACTTCTGCCCTTTAAACATGCGCAGCTAAGGGGGTCAGCTGGATTCTACATGCTGGGACTGTCAGTCCAGCGCGGCCGCCTGGGGAGCATCCGCCCGCCCTGTTTCTTCGTGATGGGAAAGGATCCTACGGGGGAGGCACGCTGTTTACAAACAGCCGTCTCTGCAGCAACAGCGAGCGGCCCCCGTCACAGCTGTGCTCAATCGTCCCGAAGCCTGAAGAATATTCGCTAAGTGACGATGGACAGGACGGCATATGTGCCCTCACCTTCCCCTGGAGACCTTTCCCGCGATGACCTTGCTGGTAGCACGCAGCAGAGGCGATTAGAATCCTCTGCTCTTTGACGAGGAGACCCCTTCCCTGAGTCCCGAGACCAGACGCACGTAGGCCTGTTGCCGAATCCTGACGTCCCGGCGAGACGAGCTTGCAGGTGGCCAGCGCCTTTAAAGGCCGGATGCCGCTTGCTTTCCCAGTCCCCACGGCAGGAGCGGTGACCGCTCTGCGCGCCCCCTCTCGGGACCTCATGCAAACCCCAACCCACCCTCAGGGCAGCCAGCACTGAGCATCGCCTGAGCTCCAGCCGAAGGGACGTCCTCCGGGGAGGGGCACACGGAACAGGAGCGGGGGGTCCCGGCCCCGCACCGGGGAGATGGGGTCCCACAACCTCTGGCTGTGAAAACCGAAGGAGAGGGTAGCTGAGTGACACCAAGGCAGCTGGAGTCCCGGAGGCTGCACTTAAAGGCCCCGCGCACGGACTCCGCTGCCGATGGACTCGCTCACAGCAGTGGGGCAGCCGCCCCGCAGGCTCCAGGGGCGTTCGGGGAGGAACTGAGTGTGTGGCTTTGGGGCGAGGGCGGGAGGGCAGCGCGCTCCTGCTGGGAGGAGCGGGCAGACGCCGTTGTTTCTTTGTTGACTTGGGCGGGAGCCATATCTGAGTCTCTGCCAACCTGGTGGACACTGTCTTCCTTGCCCTGGTGATTTCCTGCGACCCCACCCCACCAGACTGGCCGGCCCACCCGCGCCCCTTCCGGTGGCTTTTCCACATGAAAGGGCCGTGTAGGACTTTTCTGAAGTCTCTCAAAGGTTCACACACCCAAATGAGCAGCATCTGCCCTCCGCCTGCTCCCCACCTCTGGCCGAGCAACCCCAAATTCGTCATGTTGGAGGCCCGACGGATCGCATCCCCCAAGCACAGCGCAGGTGCCAATTTCTTTGTGGCCATTCAGGTGGCCTCAGGCCGGGCACAGGTTGCCACTGAACCTGCCCTGTGGCTTCTCACAGGCGACCAGGGCCCAGCTTCAGACCCAGCCGTTTGAGTTTGTCCTCCGGGCAGTCGAAGCCCACGGACTGCTGGAAAATCTCACAAACCGTTTGTAACGGGCACTGACGGCTGCTGAGTGGAGCCAGGACTTGTTCGATGCCCCCAGACCGTTTCACAGGGACACCCCGCCGGCCGCCCGAGCTCACTTGGTGAGCGGCCCAGACCGGGGCTCTAACACAGGTCCTGCAAACGCCCCCTCTTGCAGGTGGTCATTTCCACATGCCGCCGCCTCCCCAGACCGACCAGAGTGCAGGTTCGGTTTCCTGCCCGGGCCGGATGTCATTGCAGGGCCAAGTCGAGA
Organism: Craseonycteris thonglongyai; assembly: GCA_004027555.1. Lineage (NCBI taxonomy): Eukaryota > Metazoa > Chordata > Mammalia > Chiroptera > Craseonycteridae > Craseonycteris > Craseonycteris thonglongyai. Next base: position 18,703 of record PVKE010016905.1, on the reverse strand, counting down.
GCCAGTGGCAGGCTAGTGCCAAACTTGTCCTTGGCACCACCTCTAGGGACGTGTGGGTTTGGGGCTGAGGAGGGGCTGAGGTGCAAGGCCCCGGGGCTAATCCCTGACCTCCTCTCCTTTGAACACGAGCGTATTTCCTGAATGACCGTCCTGAATGTCGAGCAGTTGTTCAGAGGTGACACTGGCCTTCAAAGCGTCCGCCGCGCCTGGAGTCCGGTGACAATGGTCTGAGTTGTTCTGCGGTATTGAGCTTGGTCTTCGTCTCTCCGTGGACCTATCGGGAGGCGTGGGTATCAGCACTTGTTCGGACACGACATTTCCCGGACGTCACAGGTAAACGGCGGAGGACTTCGGACGTTCTCCCGCTCGGCTGTGCTCTCGCCCCCGATCTCAGGTTCAAAAGGCATCGTGCCAGCCGAATGGCTGTGCTCACAACCATGGCTCTGTTTTATTCTGTTTTACTTTTTGCAGTTGAGACGGGTAGCTCAGGGCATTGAAAAATATATGTTGCTTTTACATAATGTTTTTAAATTCCAAATAGGTGTCCTTTGCTTTATTTGATTTGCTTATTTATTATCCTGAAGGGTATCAGGTGGGGATATGCTCTCACTTTTCTTCCTCTTTCTCTTTTTCTTGTCTTTATTCCTCCCTCCCTCCCCGTCCCTTCCCTGCCCTCCTGACCCGTCTCCTTTTTTGAAGGTTGAAGGGTTCCCTGCTTGCTGTTCGCTGCTCCAAGGCAGCTGTACATTTGAGGAGTAAGCTGTGCCTCGCTCCTCTTTGCACCCGAGTGGAGATATTTCGTTGGGGTGATCGTTCACTGAGGCTGCCTCCCCAAAAACACACACGGGGCAACGTCCATGGCTTCCTGACCCCACGGTCTGCGCAATGCAGCTTCCTTCCCCTGGAGGAAACTTTGCTTTTCTCTCTTTCCTCTCCCTGCTCTCGCTGGAGACTTGGGTTTTCCTGGAACAAACCACATTTTTTCCGTGTAGCAGACGATACTTTTGTCTGAAGTAACACTGTGGTGATGGTGGACCCACTCTAGATACACAAGAACCCACTGACCCGTCCGTTTGAAATGGTTTTCTTTCCTGTGCAAAACCTTTTTCATTGGATGTGGTCCCGTTTTGTGTATTTTTTTCGTTTGTTTCCCTGCCTGAAGTGACATATCCAAAAAATCGTTGAACTTTTTTGATGGTTTCCCCTGAGGCGGCTCTAATTTCTCACCTTAAGGAAAGCTAGTTCATCAGTCTTCTGGCGGTTTTGCTGGTGCTTCTGATGTCATATTTATGAAATCCCGAGTCACAAAGGGTGACAACTGTGTCTCCTTCTACGAGTTGCACAGTGTTAGTTCTTCTGTTTAGGCCTGTGGTACAATCTTAGGTATTTTTTGTTTGTTTATGCTATGAGGCGGATCTTCTTCCTTATGCAGCTAATTCAGTTGTCACCGTGTGCTTTGTTGAAAAGACTGTTCCTTCCCTGCTGAATTATTTTGGCCCCTGTGTAGAAAATCAGTTGACCCTGAACATTGGAATTTATTTCTGGGCTCCCCGGTGAATGCATTTTTCATTGGTGGCATCTTCCTAACATGGCATGTAGCCTTCAGAGAGCCAAGCTCTGCCTGGGCAGTAAAGCAGGTGGTAACTGTCAGGCCCGTTCTGGGTTGGAGACGCTTCATTTTCTTTGGCTATAAAATGAACTCAGAGGTGAAGGCTCCTGGTGTTATTTCCTTACAATGCTGACAGGAATCTGCGGGTAGTTCTCAGGCTCTTACAGGGTCCCATCGTAGTCATCCTTGACAGGGAAATGGCTCGTCCTTCCTTCCTTCCTCCCATTCCTTCCCTTCCCTTCCCTTCCCTTGGCTTTTTCTTTCTTTGAAGACATAACCTGGGTTGAAGAGATGAGATTTATAGTAATGGGGCACATTTAAATGAGGTGGTGTTTACAATAATGTGAATAGAAGTACGGCTACTTCAGATCACTTAATCACACAAACTCAAGGGTCATGATTTCTCAATTTCGCAGAGAATTTGAAGTAAGCTGTGAGAAGCCTACACATTGAGCATTCATCGTCCTCCAAGATTCATGCTTCTCTCCCAAGCTTTTCCCTGAGAAAGTTTCAGAGGCGACCAGAACCACACGCTAAGCCCACCGAGCCTGACTGGGCAGTGTTCTGCTTTCGTTATTTATCTGTTGGATGTAACTAGTTTTATTTTTATCTATTTATATTTTTAGTTAGTTTATTTTTTAATTTTGTTTCTCTTAGTTTTTATTTTTAAATGGCATTTTCTTTCAAATCACGTAATCAGTTTGGGGCTTTTGATTGGGTTGTCATTGGGAATTGTCTTCCACTTTTATCTGTTGATTTAAAAAATAACCGTACAGGGTCATGACTGGTTGACGTCTCTTGCCTATATTTTTAGGAGCTGGCAGAGAGATCTGTCACTGTTTTTCCACTAGCGGTTTCCAGGCTTTCTGTGACTTCTCATGAAGTTTCCCAGCATGAAATGCAGAGAATCGGCCCGTTGGCGGCCAGCTCCCAGGGCAGCCCCATTTTCCGGCGTTTTGTCCCTTATGGGAGGCGAGGCCGTCTTACAATCCATCTCAAGCCTCTTATTAGTCAAATCCTGAACTTGACGTGCCTGCCTTCTACTCCTGAAGATCTTCTTACACGAAAGATCTTACGAGGAAATCTCTTGAGGATCCTAAGTGGCTATCGTCACGGTCACCAATATACGTGCTCCGTAAGGGGAAACGTCACCGAAGGAAAGGACAGGGCTTCGGACTCCCTGTACAGCACGTGACTCGCGGGCAGCGGTCTGGGAATACTGACTGGCGCTCTCTCCGGCCTCAAATATGTGAGCGTTGTTCCCACACTGGGTTGGGTGAGGAACAGAAGGTCTCCGTGTGACCTATGGCCGCACAGGCGTTCTTGCCCAGGGACTAAGAGTGCTTTCTGCATCTTGCCTACATCTGGAGCCACATTCTTGCTATTTTGCTTTAAATTGGCTGCCTTTTTAACCCCCACTCCAGTGTGAACGTCTCATAGAGTCCCTAGTGTCAAATACCAGTACTCCCAGCCTGAAAGTGAACGTCACAGGGCTAGTAAATGCAATGAAAGCACACCCGTGTTATTTCTCTCCGTCCTCCTGCCCACCAGAGGTGCTGTGTTCTCCCTGCACAACAAGGCTCCAAAGGCTCCAGAGGGCTGCTGACTGTGTGCGGGCAGCAAACTCACTTTCCGAGGGCTTTTCAGAGGGATGCAGAGAGAACCGTGAAGGGGTATCTGTTTACCCTGGGAGTCCCTGTTACTTAGGGGGTCCTCGGGGATCCCACAAGTTCACCTCAAGCAGTGGTGTGAGCCCCGCACGGTGGCCTGCCTGAACCCATTTGACCAGTCCCGCCCCCTCAGTCTAGTTTTTAAAATGTTGGTGGAAGATTTGCTCCTGAAGTTAGAGCGTCTGGAAAAGTCTCCGGTGTGTGAAATGCTCGCATGACGCTTGCTTTTCTTAAGAAAGATGTCCCGGCAGTGACCAGGTCACACCAGCTTTATGTCCGTCTCTCTTTCCCTCTCCCTCTTTCTGTGACGTTCTTCGTCAGGGCTGCAGAAAAGCTCCCAGCAGCCATGTGTGTTTAGGGATTATTCAAAGGTTAGGTGTCCCTGCAGCTTGAACCCAACCCTCCAAGACAGCGAATTGAAGTCCAAGGACGTGAACGTGGGCTGAAGAACAGGTTCACGAGAGAATGTTGGCGTGGCCGGAGCAAGTGGAGCTGTGCTCAGTGATTCCAGCAGAATCCCAGCTCTCAGGAGAACGTGTTTACTGCATTTACTCAGTTACGTGTGTCTTTGGCGTCATTCTGGGGAAGCGGTTTTCCTAGAATCGAGGCAGCATCCGTGGGGTTTCCCGCTCGGTTCTGCTTTGATGCCCTTTTTCTTTTCTTAGGACATTGCCCCGGCCAAGCCCTCCTTCCGTCCTGGTCACGGTGGGAGCAGACATCGTACACCCCAGTGTGCCCTCTCTTCTCTCTGCTGGCTTGTCTGGGGACAGGAGCCTGACTCCCGTGGGCCCCTGGAACTAACTCTTCCTGGGGTCCTTGAACTTGGGCCCCTAAAGGTTGAGGTATTTTGCTCTCCAGGGACTGAAGTCGTGTGAGGCTCGGGGCAGGTTGTGGCTCTTTTCCCCTCGGTAGTGAAGTCAGTGACCCAGAAAGTTGGAGTTGGCCGTTGTCGGAGTGCCGGTTGCATTCGGACCCCTGATTATGTCCTTCCCAAGACCTGGCCCCCTCCCCGGTCCTCCTCCTGCCTAACTGGTCCACAGAGCACCAGGAGAGCCTCCTCTCAGTTTCCCTCTCTGCTGAGGGCGTTTCACGTTGGCGTACATTCACCTGTCACCATAAAAAGGCCCGATAGGTGACAACTGATCCTTACACAGTGACTCTCATTCAGTGACCAACGGTATTATGAGCACAGAAAAAAAATAGAGACGTGGGCCCGGGTATTAACCTACAATATCTCAGACTCCAGTCTTCACAGTCAGACCGTGTGGTGAGTAAGTAACAGTCTTCCCGCATTTTCCATATTAGGGAGCCAGCGCCCCAAGACCGGAGGAAACCTTCCCAGAGTTACTCAGCCAGTAACGGCAGAATCCGGATTCGAACCCGTGAGGGTCTGATTTCACAGCTTACTTATTTTCCCAGTTTTACCGTTGTAACCTCCCAACTGATAGTTCTTCGGTTTTCTCTTATTTGTTAGTTGTATTTTGTTGGAAAGGATGGCCTAATGATGGACAAAACCCATTGGCAATCCAAGGATCACGGGTCCTACAAAGATACAGGAATCTTACAGATGAAGGTTCCTAAATCTTCCTATATTTGGCAGATTAGGATGTGTGGCCCCGTGAGGCAAGGACTCGTGCCCAAGGCCCCGTGGCTCTTATATGGCCGCCCTGCAACTCGGCTCTATCTCCCAACACCCAGACGTTCGCTTTTTCCCTTCACACACATCTTTTTGGTCTGTTTTCTAGAAGATCCCTTCTCCTCTACTTAGAATTATAAGGAGTAGTGTTACCCCCTCCCCCACCAGTATGGAAGTTAGATCCCAAATGGCTCTTACTTCTTCACACTAGTGTATATGGAGGGAATCCGCCAAAAATACAATTCCCTGAAGTCTCACTTCAAGGCTTGAAAAATGAAAATTCAGCCGCCCCTTTGGACTGAACTTGCAGTTGTCGGAGTTCTTTACTCCCAATAGGCCCCCTAGGTCACGTCCATGGGCGTGGCCAGCCCCCGAGAGACTGATAATTGGCAGTAGAGCTTGCAAAATAGTCTTTCTATATAGACTCCTTTTCCAAGGAATTAAACCCCTCGAAATGAGGAGCCAGAGTAAGCTCTTCTGTATCCCCTTGCAAGCCTGTCATGAGCGCGATCGACCAGGAAATCTGCGTCTTGGCAGAAGGAGAGCGTCCCCTGAGAACGCCAGTATGATTTCCATAATGGGCTGCGTGGGGCTGCCTTCCCGGCGTAACTGCCAGGAGCCTGCTCGGCTGCCCCGAGAAACCTTATTTGCTCCCATAAATAATAAACTTGTTTCCTGCCAAAGGGGCCTCTGTGGGGAATACAGATCAGAAACGGTCCCTGCGTCTTGGCGTCTTTACTGGGCTTTGTAGCTGAGCATCTTGGGGTGTCTCTCGGCAAACCTCTGAACTGGATGTTCTGATTCCGCCCCGCAGAGAAGGGCGCTGTGCGGCCGTTAACCTCGACCGTGGGCTGCCGCGCGGCAATTTGGTGAGATTATCATTGAAACCTGGAACTTGGCCCTGAGGGGTCCGTGGAGCAAGGGGTTAGCTTTGCTGGCTTCTCGTGCATCGTTCAAGACCGGCTGCCGCGGATTCAGAGTCCTGCTTGTCGTTTAACTCGAACCTTTGCTGACAGCATTTCAGCTGCAGAACATGGTGCACCTTTCTCGAGCCCATCGCATTTCTCTATTTGTCTTTATTTTCCCCTGATTGGATTACTCTGATTAATAATCGTGTTGTGAGGGAAGCTGGGACGGCTCAGCGGGTTGAGCGCTTGTTTGCAGCCCCAGGGTCTGAGGCTCGAGTCCTGGCCCCGGCCTGTGCAGACTCATGTGCTGAACTGGGGTGAGCTTCCCATGTGGGAGGCCCCCAGCCTGTTCCTGCCCTGCACGGCCCCCGCCCACCTGTGTGGAACAAAACCATCTCAAAAACTAATGAGATACGACTATGGAGACTGCTTTGGGCCTTCCTCCTCCTCTCTCTCTCTCTCTCTCTTTCTCTGTCTCTCTGTCTGTCAAAAAAACAATAAAATGCAGAGCTGAAGCAACAGTTTGAAAACCTATTTTAAAGTCTGGAGTTCTGGAGAAGCTGGGATGGCTCAGCCCAGTTAAGTGCTCGTCTTGCTGCCCCAAGGACTGATCGATTCTTGGCCCTGGCCCGTGTAGACCCATATGCTGAACTGGGGCCCACATAGGCCGGGACCCCAGTCCTCAGACCCGGGGACTGCAAGACGATCGCTCAACCCGCTGAGCCAGCCCGGCTTCCCTAAAGGAATAATATCAACCTTCTCATTTGCAAGTTAACAGTGGAAGTGTCTGCACCAAGAACTAACGGGATATCACACACATACTGAAGTGCTCTAGGTCTAAACACCATGACGAGCACCGTTCAACCTTCTTCGAGCGGAGAGCTGGATTTTGAGAGAGTACAGACGGCAGATGTAGACAGCTAGTCCCCAGACGGGATGCGTTGGAGAGGGCATTCAGATTATGGCCTAGAGTTGGCTGAGCCGGGCCCCGCCCCCAGTCAGTGACGCAAGAAGTGTGAGCTGGGGAAGGAAGCTTCTGGAACTACGCAGAGTTGCTCCTTCCCCAGGGAAACCACACGCAGCGTCGAGCAGGGGTCAGCGGACCACGGTCCAGGCCAGCGGGCCTGCCCACGCGTGTGCATATCACCATAGCAGCTGTGACTTCCCCGTGGGAGGACAGTGTGCGAGCCGTCACTACCGCGGTCGCACAGCCTGAGACACGTGCTGTGTGGACCTTGCCGACTGTTGGTCTGGAGGACTCTGTATATGAAAAAGCGTTCCAGAAGGTTCTGGTGCCCAGCCGGAACCACTGACCACAGTTTGTGCCCTTCATTAAAGCCGAGAGGCCCAGAGGCTCTGAAGAGATCGCGGTGGTCACAGAGGGCCTGTCCCGGCTCAGGAACAGCCTGTTTCCCCGAAAATAAGACAGTGTCTTATACCCTGTTTCCCCGAAAATAAGACAGTGTCTTACCCTGTTTCCCCGAAAATAAGACAGTGTCTTATATTAATTTTTGCTCCCAAAGATGCGCTAGGTCTTATTTTCGGGGGGATGCCTTATACGTATTTCAGCGAGAGGCAAAACTGTAAGTAGGTCTTATTTTCGGGGGATGTCTTACTTTCGGGGAAACACGGTACGTGGCCCACACTGTCTGTACTGACTCGCGGAAGGTTCTCAGTGGTCCCCGCAGAGGCAGCTGCTGTGATGATCCTCGTTTTACAGATGGGGAAACGGAGGCAGAAATTGGCGAGGTGGTGGTCCTATGGGTAAGGAATGGTTAAGCCAGGATTTAAAGGTACACAGTGTGGCTCAAGCGTCCTCAACCCCTGTGTTTTATGTCCCCAACATGAGAAGGAGCCGCTGCAGCCAGTCGGGTTCTTCCCAGGGCCTGGCGCGTCCGGGGGAGGGCGTCGTGGAGGAGTGAACGAATGCGTGAGTGAACTGATGAGGGTAGACCTGTGTCTATGTACTGGAGACAGACAGGTTCCTCCCGGCGTAAAAGCAACCATGGGGAGCCCTGCAGGGCCCCCCACCCCCATCGTTTTTTCCTTTCTGAGTGTTGGGACTACTCCCAGCTCTTTGAGGCCTAACGCTGCTACACTCTCACACATGAAAGGTGAACGGCAGTCATCCGAGCTCACTCTGTCCGTTACACGATTCGGAAGTAGGAACCAGAGAGCCATCGTTTAGTCAGACGTTGCAAATGTTCCTGTGCGGTGAGAACAATAGCCGTGAGACGTCACACTCGCCCACGATTACCGCAAGGAAAAAGGCCATGGATCATAAACGCGGGCGCGCTGAGCCGGCTTCCCCTGAGGCTCCTTGGGGGCGATCGGCAGGCAGGTGCCCCTCACACCCGTTTAAAGGGACACCTCGGTGAACGCAAAGCTGTGGGCCTTTGACACAAGTTAGACCGCCTTTGGCCACGGAGGAGAACGCCGTGCTGTCCCCAGTTAAGGAGAGCGGATCTGCCAGGCGCGCGTCTGCCCGCCGGGCCACGTTTAAATCCCCACGGCGGGCTTGGGTCCTCCCAGGAACTAACACCCAGAGGGGGTCCGGCTGCTGTTCAGCCGCTTGGAATGTTGAACCCACGCGAGATGAAAAGGGACAGCGTTTGCTACCCGCGTAGCTTTCGAAATCCTCACACCTTTGACATGGCTACACGGCGCGTCCAACGTCCACCTTCGTTGCTCAATGCCCGGCCCTTCTGGGAAAGTGATAAACTTCAGCTCAATACCTGGCGTAATTCCAGCGATAATGAACTTTGTTTCCCAGGTCGGGAAATCGGGGTAGCCAGTGAGAGTGGCTTGCTCAGGGTCCCCCGAGCTAGGCAACAAGAAACGGGACGTCAGCTGTCCAGATCGCGTGCCCCAGCCCACGTGAGCACGCTGGTCCTGCGAGAACCCTTCCCCTCAGCCCTGACGTCCTTCCTCACCTCTCACAGGGCGAGCTAGCAGTCCGTGACTCCCAGGCGACTTCACGGGAGAACAGAAGCTCATCTCTTCAGATCACATTTGTGTCGCCAGGACCCGAACACGCGAAGACTAGTGATAGAGCCTTCTTTCTCCCCACCTTGCAACATTCGTGTTGAATTCAATTTTCTTGGACAGGATACAAATTAGAGCAAAACTCCCCAGCCATGTTCTCAACAGCTGTCCCATGGTCGACATTCATTTTGCTTTTTTTCGTGTTTTTTTTTTTTAATTTAGGGCTCCATCATGCAAAGAAGAAAATCCACTTAGGTTACGGTCTGGAGGGGGTGGAGTCCCTCCTTCCTCCCAGCCCCTCTTTCTGCACCGCGTTATCTCAGACCCACACGACAAGACCGGCCACCTGTCTTTCGTCAAAACGGAACACGCACCCCCTAGCAGCTGTGTGAGCTGTAGCCGGGGCCCTGGTACAAACTGCAGACAGCTGGGTTTTTAAATGATCTTGGCCAAACTCACTCGTCATGAAACAGTCAGAACGGATTGTCACATGCCCGGACCACCTCGTGGTGACAAAACAGGACACGGCTCTGCCCACCAGTGAGGAGAGGCAGCCAAGATGGAGGGCGGGGCCCTGAGCTACGGGCCCTGAGGAGTGACACCCGGGCTCCGCTTTGCCACTTACGCCCGCGGTCTGTCACCTTGGATGAGCCAAGATGCCTCCTTGTCGGGCATGTCGGGCATGCTGGTTTTCACATCTGTAGAATTGAGGACGTGAGAACAGATCAGAAAGGACAGCAGCATGGCACAGAAGTGCGTACCACGGCCACTGAGGATGCTGCGAACAGTACAGTGCGCTTTCCCGCCGATCCGGGGTGCAGCCTCCTAAACCTTTTTGCAGCACCCTGCATAGCTGTCACCCATCAGCCACTGACAGGCCAATGGTTGTGTGTGTGTGTGTGTGTGTGTGTGTGTGTGTGCACGTGCAGAGTATAGGAAGAACGGAGGAGATCGCAGTAGGACAGTTTTTCTCTCAGGAGCCCTCCTGCATTAGGTGGCAGTCACCACCCTGGTCATGATGACAGGACAGGCATCTTCTGAGTTGACCTTGCTGTGCAGAGGTCACTGGAGCCTTTGGGTTCCTGGCGACCCTGAGGCGGCAGAATTCTGAATGGGCGGAGACTTGGAGCTTCGGCTGTTCTCTCTGAGGCCCCACCAGCATCGTCACACAGATTGGTTATGGAGGGCAGAGTAGGTGGCCTTTTTGGGGACATTGTGCAAAACTCTGAGATACTTGCTGGACTGTGAGGATGTCTTGTTAGTGGTTAGAAGCACTGGAGGTGACTGCAGGTAAATGTGGAGTCCTCCGGGCTGGTTTGGCTTTAGGGAAATGGCCAACATGAACGACTTCATACAATGAACCGTGCGTGGCGTGTGTACTGTTAAATGGGAAGTAGCGCAGAACCGGCTTTGTAAACATATTAGAACAAAGCTAGGTGAGTGTCTTAAAGGCTACAGTCACGGGAGGGAGTTTGTATTGAGTCTGCTAACCTCCAGGCCCTGTGTGAAATGCTTTTCCAATCCCATTCTGCCTGGTTCTCGTAACCACCTTGAGAGATAAGTGCCCTCTTGTCCCCATTTCCCTAAGAGAACCGGGCTGAGGGAGGTTGGGTAACTTTCCCACGGTCACGACCTGGTGACAGACCACGGAGCCGAGCGTCTGACTGCGAAGCAGCCCTCAGCTTGGGCCTCGCTCCACCTGCCCAGAGCTCCAGGGTGATTGTCTCAGTCTTGGAATTAGAAGGGACTCCACAGTATTTCCCCCTTCTGCCTTTCTGAGTTTTCTAAAATTTCTGCATCTACCCTGTACAACTATTGAAATCAGAAGGGGAAAAAAGGTCTTAAAAGGAAAGAAGAACCCTAAGATTGAGACTGAATCAGAAGATCTGAACTGAACACCCCGCTCTTTAACTGGGTGTCTGGCCTCGGTTTCCTCGTCTGTAAAATGTGGTCACTGGGTTGGAATGTCTGTCAGGGTCCTTCTGGGTTGGGGTTTGGACGCCGTACCACGTCGATGCTTTTGCTTCCTCGTGGGAGGTGATGATTATTTAAAAGGCAGAAACTCTTGGGTGTGCTTCCTGTGTGAGCGCCCCGGAAACCAAATGTGCTCCCTGTTATTGGAATCGCGAGCTTGTCAAGACGAAGGTGCGAGAACGCCATCGTGGCTGCCTGCAGAGCTCAGCCTGGTGCATAGAGGACGTTTCCGTTATCACTGCGTGTGTGTCTGGTTGTCGTCTGGTCTGAATTGAGTGGTTCTGTGATGTGAAGTTGTGCAGTTAACACTAGAGTTAAAGGATGAGGTGTTCTCTTAAACTGGTTGCATTTATAGATCTTGAGAGGCCTGGGGGTGATAAAAATCTGAGTTGTGCGTTGCATTAAGCAGAGTTATATAAAGCCTGTTGAATATTAATGTTCTAATGATTCACCTTGCTGTTTTACTGTGAATAACTGAGCCTATGGCCTATAAAATGGAGTCCAGGGAAGAGGACGTAATTGGAAGTGAAGAAAGCAAAGCCTTTTCCCTCTTTGCTGAGATCATGTTATTTCAATCCCAGCCCCTTCCTGCAAATTCAGGTCCCTTGGTTTCTCAGCACATTAGATGAGCACATAGTAAAGTACGAGGGCTGTCCAGAAAAAATTTAGCCGTCAGTATAATGAGGACAGGTGCATGGCTGGATGCTTTCTGGACGGCCCTCGTGTACCAAGATAATAAAATGTGAATATTTTCTACCATGTCATTGTTTTCATTATTTTCAGTTTAGTCTCTAAATATATTTGATCTTTATAGTCTTAAATATTTTTAATTTTTTCCATGTAACATTCTTCAAAATTATTTCTAAAATAAAGCAAGTGTTCATACATGAGACATAAAATTATTAATATGTCTTATCTCTACTATTGCCCTTTGCAGAAGCTATGCAAATGAACAGTAAGCAGGTAAAAAGAGGCTCAACGTTATTAGCATCAATTCAAACCACAATGAGATGCTACCTCATTCCTATTAAAATGGGTAAAAGTAAAAGACTGATAATACCAATGTTGATGAGGATATAGAGCCACTGGAATGTTCATAGATTACTGGTGGGAATGTAAAATGGTAAAACCACTTTGGATCATGGTTTTCAGTTTTTATAAAATTTAAAATGTCCTTATCCTAGGACCTGATCATTGCATTCCAAGGTGTTTACAGAAGAGAAATGAAAATATATGACCATACAAAGACTTGTGTCAGAATAGTCATGCAGCTGCATGCATGGTAACCCCAAACTGGAAGCAATCTAAATATCCATCAGCAGATAAAGGGATAAACAAATTGGGATAAAGCCATAAAATAAAACAAAATAGTAAAAAGGAACAGACTACTAATATGTGCAACAACATGAATGGATCTCAGAAATCTTATGCTGAGTGAAAGGAGCTAGAGGCAAAAGAGAATTCAGACTGTCTGATTCAATTCATATGAACGTCTAGAAAGGTGCACTAAGACAGGGTGAGAGAGCAGATCGCTGGCTGCCCAAAGGTAGGGGGTGAGGGGAGGGCTTCTCAGTGGGTAGAATTGTTCTATAGCTTGATTCTGGGGGCAGGTATAGGAGCATATCTATTTGTCAAAATCTGGTGATCTGAACACTTAAAACAGGAATATTTTATGGCATGTAAATTGAACATCAATAAGGTTAATTTATTTTTATTGTTAAATTTATTGGAGTGACATTGGTTGGTATTTAAGGTTAATTTTTGCAATGCCTTTTGCAGTATCTCTCTTGTTAGTTCATTAGCATCTCTAGAAGCAGATCTTCTAAGATCTTGATTCCGAATCAAATTTTGGGGTTTACTCATCGGGGGATCATGAGTCTCATACTCGCCCAGGTATAATTAACTACATTTGGCCAACCTCTTAGAATTGCCCTGAGGAACAAAGGAAACACGGAATATATAAAATTGATTTATAAATCAGGATACGGTGCAGAAAACTGGCGGTCACTGCCACTCTGTAGTTCATTCTGCAAGTCAGAGTGAAATTACTTCTGAGCTGGGACCCATTTATAATTTCAGCTGTCGGTCCTTTCACCTGGCCCCGTGGGAACGCTCCCCCATACCGAACACCCAGTTAGGGCCCACAGGAGCCCAGCAAACTTCCTTTGCACTTTAAAAATATCCACCTGCCTTCGTCCACATGACATCTGGTCAACCCACTCAGACTCTAAGTCCTTCTCCGCAGTGACAACCCACACAATTGCTCCCCGTACAAGCCGCCTCAGCTTGTCAATGAAGTGAAGGTTTCATTTGGCATCTGCAAAGAATCTTCTGATTTCAGAGCAATGAGCTGTAAGTCAGACTCTAACCTAGTTGGGGGTGATGGGGAAGATATTCATGGAGAAAGTTGTCTCTTCTGCAAATGAACAACTTGTCTACCAGGCGAGAAACAGAGTTTTTTACTCTGAATGGATAGAGCATTGGAAAGCGGAGTCCTGATTCGATCTAAAACAACACATGTGTTCATTTGACAGAAACTCACTGAGTATCCCTGCTGTGGGCTCGGAGAATTTCACAGTGAATAGGCTGAATCAGATCTCCTTCCTCACGGAGCTGTATGCTCTTGGGGGCACAGGGACCGGCAGCTAAATAAACAGTGCAGTTTCAGGACCACACAGGAAGTGAATGCGTAGAGACGGGAAGTACATGGGGGTGAGGAGAACACAGATGCTGGGTGACCCCGTTTGGGATACAGGCAGCTAGGTGACAGGGACATCAGCAGTGGGCTCAGCTAGTGAGGGTGGACTTGGAAAGTAGGAGGGAGCAGAAGGTTCCAGACTGAAGGGAAGCTGGTCTCTGGAAATCAGAAGACCCTGAAGAGTTTAAAGCAGGGGAGAGAAGTTACCTGGTGTAGAAATACAGCCCCCATGGGAACAAGGGATTGTCTCGGGGGTCAAGCGGGGAAATTAGTGGGCTAATGAAGTCGTCTTAAGGAAAGAAGACAGCAGCTTGGACCAGGACGATGGCGTTGGACATCCGGGATGTGAACACAGAGGGGACATGTTTAGAGTGCCGCTACAGCTTGACGAATGGGAAGTGGGGTGATGCGGCCTGAGCACCCGAGAGGTGGTGGGAGTCTTTCTTAGGAGACCCCCGGGAGCGATGTGTGAGGGTGTCTGCCCCCTTTGTCCTCCGTGAGAGCCGTCACCAAGTTACTTGGGTGACTGGAGGACCAGGAAGTGGCTGTAAACATCAGGGACGAGAGCTGGCCGAGACTCCACCAGCTGCCTCCTGTGGTTCTCAGACAGGCTAATAAGTGGGTGCTGCCTGTGGCATGAGTCTCTCACCACAGCCTCCGTTCCTGAAGCCGTTCTCAGCAGCCACCACTTCGGGCCACGACCCTTGAAGCCCTTTCTGCTCCAGCTGGTGGTTGCTGGCTCGTCACTTCTGGCCACACGCTTGCCGCCGGGCGAGGACGACTCTCCTTTTACTCTGGGAGATGTTTGGGAAGGTTGCCTACATTTTGTTCATTAGGACTCGGGAATTACTTGGCCAGAAAGGTCGGCGCTGAGAAGCCTGAAAGTATTACAAGGCAGCCTTCAGGATTTCAGTGCCGCTGATTTCTCTGTGCAGCTGGGGCTGATGGCTGAGATCGGATCTTCGAGCTGTTTAGTTCCAGGGTTACCGTTTTGTGTGAAGTCCCAGATCCAACCCTGCCTAGGAAAGCAAACTTTAAATGTGTTTCAAAAACTAGGGATGGCGCTCAGTTGCTCTGACCCAGGTGTGTTGAGATGCGCTGGTTTCTTTTATATTCCCGGCAAGTAGAGTAGTGAATGCAGCCCTGGAACAGCAGCATCTCCACTCGTGAAAATCCTGTTTGGGTCACAAGGAGAAAATGCTGTGAAGATGTGTTCTATTATTTTCTCTTCCATCATATGCAGTCATAGAAGCGCACAGGCTAACACTCAGCCGCAGCCCCGTCACAGGGAAACACAGAAGTTTCTCACAAAGTGTTAGAGCGGGAAGGAGCTCGCGCGGCATCTGGGCGAACCTCTCCTTCTGCACGTGAAGAAGCTGAGGAGCACGGCAGTGTGGGGGCTGGAACCCATGTCTCCCTCACCCCCAGCACTTCTGAGCTGTTTCCCTAATTGTTTGTGCGCCTTCATAAGCATGCCAGACTCTTGGGGTGTCAGTGAAGGCAGGGATCTGCTGCCCCCTCTTTTCCAGCAAAGATGTACACGCACAGGGTTCCGTCTGCCCCTTGGTGTTTGGGAGGCTGCGTGGCCTTAAATAAGGATGGCACGAGGTGGCTTTGACCCAGGGGAGCAGTTCTCAAAGAACGGTGTTTGCACCTCCTGGGTCGGAGTCATCTCGGCTGCTGTTGAACATGGAGACTCCTGGGCCCCACCCGGGTTTGTGGGTCAGAATCTCTAGAGGTGGGAGTGGGGCTCTGCCTTCTTAACTGACTCACATCCACTAAAAAGCAATGCTTTGTCAATAAGAATAAAACATCTTACATTGAATCATTCAGATTGTATGATCTATGATAGAAGATAGATGATAGATGATGGATAGATGGATAGATAGATAGATGCATAGATACATAGATGGATGATAGATAGATGATGAATAGATGGATGATGAATGGATTCATAGATACATGGATGGTGGATGGATAGATACATAGGTGGATGATGGATGGATGATAGATGATAGATTAGATAGATAGATGATAGATGGTGAATAGATAGACAGGTAAATGACAGATAGATGACGGATAGATAGATGGATGATGGATGGATGATAGATGATGGATAGATGGATAGACAGATGCGTAGATACATAGATGGATGATAGATGATAGATTAGATAGATAGATGATAGATGATGAATAGATAGATGATAGATTATGGATAGATAGATGGATGATGGGTAGATACATAGATGGATGATGGATGGATAGATACATAGATGGATGATGGATGGATGATAGATAAATGATGGATAGATAGATAGATGATAGATGATGGATAGATAGATACATAGATGGATGATGGATGGATGATAGATGATAGATTAGATAGATAGATGATAGATTGATTAATAACTGATGGATGGTATAGATAGATAGATAGATAGATAGTATGGATAGATAGATAGATGGTATAGATAGATAGATAGATAGATAGTATGGATAGATAGATAGATGGTATAGATAGATGATAGATAGATAGTATGGATAGATAGATAGATGGTATAGATAGATAGATAGATAGTATGGATAGATAGATAGATGGTATAGATAGATGATAGATAGATAGATAGATAGATAGATAGATAGATAGATAGATAGATAGATAGATATGAATGAATAAAAAGCTTCTCACTCCATGCTAAGAAACTCAGGGGTCCTCTCTGGAGAGCGGCAGTGGGTGAACGTGAGCATGGCGTTGAGCCTGTTCTATGTAACGTAGAGACCCGGATACGCAGAGCACAGATGTGCACGTAGAGACAGGCGGGGCCCTTGGAAGGGCGCTGATGTTGAAACGAGGCTGTCCATCCGCGTGGGCTCTGATCCAGCCTGACTGGTGTCCCCATGCACAGAGGCCATCTGAACACAGAAAGCCACAGGACTGTGCACGCAGAGGGAAGAGACCGTGAAGAGGGCCGGCTTGTGCAAGCCAGCGAGAGAGGCGCAGAGAGAGGAGCCCAGCTAGGGCCTTGATCCTGAACGTGCAGCCTCCAGGGCTGTGGGGAAGTACACGTCGGTCGTGTAAGCCGCCAGACGGGGGTATTTTGTTACGGCAGCAGAAGCGAACTGATACAGTGGGTGGTCACACCTCATCCACCCTAATTTCTTGAGATCTTGAACTTCTCTGCTCATCCTCAGGTACCTAATATGACAAGTATCTTCCACAGAAGCTACATGATGCGCTCCTTGCGCGTGTAGGTGGGGTATGTTCGAAGATCTTAAGATGCATCCTTCATGCATGTTCAGTCGTGGGGGAGTGTAGCCCCATAATGCTCTTGGCTCACCGTTCCTCCCTCCCTTTCTTCAGTCTCCTTCCTAATCCCACGCGCCTGCCTGGGCTCTGGGGTCTTCACAGTGATGTCCTAGGTCTGCTGTGCTGCTCGCCACAGGCAGGTGGTCAGGTGCGTGGGCCCGTGGGATCAGAGGCCTTACGAGCTCTGTGTGGCCTGAGACAAGGTGTCCTACTTGCCTGACTCGGTTTCCCCATCTTCACGGTATACTCATGCCTATCGTAGGTTTGCAGTTTCTAGAAGCCTTAGCAGCGGTCAGTGTCAGCGATGTGCCCGGGACACTTCACACACAGTAGCTTTGCTAGGCCGTCAGGAAGCGTGTTCCTGTTCCCCCCTCTCTGCCCTTGTGAGCTGAGCGGGCGTCCGCTGGGTCGTCTTCGTGAGCACAGCGAAGAGGAGAGAACTTCGCTACCGCGTTTCCCCGAAAGTAAGACGTCCCCCCCAAATAAGACCTACTTCATGGAACAATAAGATACCCCTGAAAATAAGACCTAGCGCATCTTTGGGAGCACGCCTTAATGTAAGACACTGTCTTATTTTCGGGGAAACACGGTGGTTCCCTGCACGTCACTGTGCGAGGCTCCACCCCTCGGGAGTTGGCCCCTCTGTGGACACAGGATGGCTTTGCCGTGACGGTTCAGTAAAGCCGTGTCCTGAGTCGCGCGAGGACCCGTTCTCCCGTGTGGCCTTTTGCAGGTCTCTCTCTGTCTCTCTCTCTGTCTCGCTCAGCCTCGTTTGTCTGTGAAGTGGAGGCTCCGGCTACCCCGTCCCTCTGCTGTCGTTTTTCTAAGCCCAGGGTTGTCTGTGAACGTCGTGAGAATGCAGGGCATGCCTGGCTGTGGCAGGTCTTTGTTGTGATTTCCTGCCACCCACCCCACGACCCCCACCCCACGACGACTCTCTGTGCACATTAGGCTCCAGGATTTGATCTCATGACCGTGTTAGTGTCTCATGGAAAACGCCCGACGTACAGGTAGCCTGTCCTTGGCTTGACACGTGATTTTCCTCCGAAAAGCGGACTGAAGACTGTCACCCCGAGAAGCTGCCCCTGACGGCGCTGCTCCCGTTGTCACGGGCCTCCGTGAGGGTCTGGGTCTGTCGGAAACCGTGGATGTGTCGTGTGGCGTCAGGAGAGAGGGGACAGGGGGCTTGGGACCGAGTCATGCTGAGTCCCTTCTGCGTCCGGCTCTCGCCTGTGTCCACGTCTCGAAAGAGCCCAGGGCCCGATGGGACGGGGGCTGCGGCAGGGAAGACGGACGGAGAGTTGCGTTGACCCACGCGGGGGATATGGCGTCCCTGCTCTGGGGCGTCTGCCCGGGTCTTCTTGTCCAGTGCTCCCCCGGGTGCCCGGGGAGCGGCTGGCACCATAGGTGACGGGCGATCTGTGCTCCTCCTGGGGCACAGCTGGGCTCTCGTTCGTTCGTTCGTAAGGAGAATCAGTACACGTGGCTCCATGAAACCGTCGGTGAACGCTAGGCAGCCCGGGGACATGAGCCGAGAAGAGCGAGTGTCCCCGAGTGGAGAGTTGTCGCTCTTTTCCAAGCGCCTGGAAATAAGTTCTCTCTTCTCGTTCCAGGTTCTGATGAGAAGCTGAGAGGAGGGGTCGTGTAGAAGATGAAGATGACGTCCGTCACGGCAGACAAGATCCGAAGACTGTCACCGTGAACAGAGGCGGACGCGAGCACACCCAGCCGTTAAAGGTAAGCCCACGCCTCTGAGCTCAGCTGCGAGGCGTCAGAGGTACCGGGCCGTGTTTAGGGGGGTGTCAGAAGGTACCGGGGCGTGTTTAGGGGGTGTCAGAAGGTACCGGGGCGTGTTTAGGGGGGTGTCAGAAGGTACCGGGGCGTGTTTAGGAGGTGTCAGAAGGTAGTGGGGCGTG